>VXBX01003263.1:249774-291400 GCA_013400415.1 Scytalopus superciliaris | reverse complement strand
ACATCCACATCCCCATCCTGGGCCCCATACCAATCCCCATCCCGGCCCCCATCGCCATCCCAATCCCAATCCCCATTCCCAGTCCTCATCCCCATTCCCCCATTCCCATCCTCATCTCTATGCCCATCCCCATCCCAATACCCATCCCTATCCCAATACCCATCCCCATTCCCCATCCCATTCCCCCATTTCCATCTCAATCCCCATCCCATCCCCATCCCCAATCCACATCCCCATTCCCATCCCCATTCCCTTCCCCATCCCATTCCCCATTCCCATCCCCATTCCCGTCCCCATCCCATTCCGTATCCCCATCTCTAGGCCGGACTAAGCTGTGAATTTTAAGCGAGGGCAGTGACATTTCCCGGCAGGATTTGTTCAGCCTGTTGTACCGTTGCTCCTTATCTGTGTGAAGCCTTTTGTGCTGGACGGGAAGGCAGGTGATTGAGGGGAAATTCGGGAAATCCTCAGCACAGTGTTTGTCACCCTCCGTGCTGGTGTGAATCACTGGCTCTCACTGAAAGGGAGGAGGCTTGAATCAAATATTAGGAGGAAATCCTTCCCTGTGAGGGTGGTTGGCTTGGGGTCAGTGTTCACCCTGGATGGGCAGTCTCCTGCAGCTTTTTCAGTCAGTGGTATATGGCTGCCAGGTTAAGCTCCACCACAGCCAGAGGAACGATCCCTCTCGTGTGAAAATACCTTCTTATCTCCCGTGTGCAACTGCACTGTGAGCCTACAGCCAGAGCTAAAGCCTAAACTCACCTGACCGCTGACTTTGCTGCCTCCTTGCCAACCATTCTGGTCTTGTTTGGTTCTCTAAAAGGAGCTTTGTTAAACACAGAAACAAGATCTGGTATGTGCTTTGACACACTGCTTCACTGCCAGGTCCTTTTGGGGGTGATCACTCCCTTCTGTCCTTATTTAGTTGTCCCAGCTGAGCCATTTCACTTTATTTCTAGCTGAACATTTCTCTTGGCACATGTGGGAGACCCCTGTGGTTTTAGCTTAAGTAACCCACAGAAACTGAGAACATGTCCTAGTAGTGCAGACACAGTCCAAAAAGTTCATGACTAGGATTTAATCTTGCAATTCTTGGGTGAAATTGTGTATTCTCACTCTGATTACAAGAAATATGGACAGATTTTTTTTTTCTGTGTTTCCTCTTAAAACCCCTCCCTCTTCCTCTCCAACACTCGTTGAAATTCCATAATTTTCAAGATGTCTAGGTTTTCATGTTCACACCTCAACCTAAATTCAAACTAACTTTCTCAATGGCTTTTGTTCCAGAGTCAGTGGACTAAACTGTACCCAAGAATCAGAGCAGAGCAAACCCTTCACTATCTTTAAGGATGCTAATATTCTGGAATCCCTGTATTTACTTGGATGGACTGGAATTTATCACGCAGGAAGGGATTAGTGTGCTGAGACTGGGATCAGCTGATGGGGGGATCATTGAAATACAAAGGAAACCCTCCTTTGGATGAACATTCATGGCACTCATGAGCTGAGCAGCTTCTCCCTCTGTGTGGTAACTGGGTGGGTGAGAAGCTTCCCAGTTCTCCTGTGTGCTGTGCTTTCCCTGAAACGTTCTGTTTAGACCTGTGGTGCCTGAGGTTTAAAACTGGAGCCATAATCTGTATTATTTTCCAGCCAAATCAGTTCCCAGATGTGGCTTAGAATCCCAGAATGGTTTGGGTTGGAAGAGACTTAAAGCTCCCCTTGTTGCATGCCATGGGCAAGGACACCTTCCACTAGAATGGAGTCCCCCAAAGAGGTGCCTGTCACTTCTAAAAGCTGGGGATTGCTGGGTTTCTGTGACACTTGCTGTATGTGAAGGCAGCTCAGTGTAGCATATGTGACCCATTTTTGATGTCTTGAAATGGTCTCATCTGCTCCAGTTTCCTTCTTTAGCATTTTTAAGGTTCTTGTGATGTGGATCAAATGAATGAAATCATGTCTAGGAATAGATTCAGGGGCTGGTTTGCTCAGCATTTGTTCCAGGCAGAGCCTGGAACTGACCCACACTTTGGAACAGCAATATCAGAGGCACTGTTTGGAAAATAACCACAGCATAAAGGCAACCAAAGTGTTTCCATGTGGGACGCTCAGCTGGTGTCTCAGATTAGGGGTTCTCCCCACCCTGGGGATCTGCAGTGGGATTATCCCGGTCCAGTTGAGCAGCCTGAATCCCTGGCAGTGGGAGGGAAGCAGCCAGATGGGATCTCTGAGTGTGCAGTGTGTCATGCTGGCACCCACCCACCCTGCTGCTCCATCCCTCGGGGCTGTAGGAGGATCTCACGGTGCTTGCTGCCGCTTTCCACCTGCGAGTTCTCCGGGCTTTCCCATTCCTGGAGCCTGGAGCTTGGCAAACATCTGGACTTTAACCACAGGACAATTTTAGCCCATCATGCACGGTCAAAAGAGTTGATCTGGTGGTTCCTAAAATGCTGATATCTGAAGTGAGAAGGATGAACTAAAACTGGACAGTCATGTGAGGAATGTTTGAAGAAATAGAAGGGGATATTTCTGACTCTTCATCTTCTGAGGGGTTGGAGATTAATCCATCCAAAGAAAACAGACTTAGCTTTGTGTTTCCCAGCTGGCCAATCATGGCTCAACCTAGACCTGCTTAGAGAAAATTCTACCGAGTTTTTTTCCTAGTTTAAAAAACCTTAGGAAACATGAAAGAAAAAAAACAACAACCCTGAACAGAATTAACATAGCAAAGCAGTGTCTTGTGCCCTTCTGGAATGCTGAATTCAGCAACACAGAGGGGCGAATTCTGAAATAAAGCATTTCTAGCGTGCTCCCACACAGAATTCTTGGGTTAAGAAGTAATGTCCAAATGCAAATTCCCATTCTGGGATGAGAGCAGAGCATCTCCTACTCACAGGCACTTGAGGCTGTTTCCAGGAACAGCTGCTGAGCAGAGCGGGCTTCTGGCTGTTTCCTGCATCATCCTAAGGCTGTGCTTTTATTTAGGTGTTCTGCAGCCTGTGTCCACCCGGCTGCTCCCTGAGCTGCAGAGGTTGGCTCTTCAGCTCCTGGATTTTAGAAGAAAAATGTGTTGTTGAATTTAGTGTTGATTTCTCCCACTCATTTATTTTATTCTCCGCTTAAGATGTGAACGCTCCTATTTTCCTCCTTGCTGTTCGAATCATGCAGAGCCGGGCAGAAAGGGCAGTCAAATTTACAATGCCTCTCCCTTTTACATTGTAAGGATTGACCTTTTCCAGGGGTATCTACAGAGATCTTCATTCACACCTTCAACTTCTCCGGGGTGTTGCAGGTCTTTGTAGAATCAACGTTTTGCTGGGGAAGTAAAGGTTTGATTAGGGGAGCAGCTCTTGGCTGCTTTTCAGATGTAAAATACTACAGGACTTTTACCTTCCAGGCATCCTTTTTTAATTTGTTGGCATTTTTGGTGGAAGAATGGACTTTATTTGCATGCAGACAGGAAACTGTCTGTTAGATAGAACTAGCTGGTGATTTTAGAAAGAATTTAAATTCTAGACATGAAAGACTGCATTGTAAAGTGTTGTTTAATTGTAAAGTGTTGATTCTGTTTAAACAGGAGCCAGCCTGAGGGGGAAGCAGCAAAGCACTGCCATCCACACATTGCTGCTTCCCTGGTGGCAGGATCCGCCTGGTAAGTGCTCCAGAATCATCATTATCCTTAAAAAAATCTCAAACGTTCAGTGATATGTTATGAGTCAGTTTGTATCAGGTAAGGCTTGGTAAGCGTTGCCTTGGCCTCAGCTAAATTTCCATAGTTTACATGGATTTAACATGGATTTAAGAGACTTCCACGAGAGGGTGCAGCAGTTCAACAAAATGCCGTCTAAACCAAACGAGCCTGTCCCCACTGCGGGCATATTTTCACTCATTTTATGATTTAACTCGTGTATTTTCATCAACTTCCAAATGGGATGGATGCTTTAATTAATCAGTTCAATGTCCCAGAGGGGCTTTCCAGTCTGTTACTTTTTAGTGCACTGCGTTCCCTGGCCTCAATTCATGCCTGATGCCCTGCAAATGCTCACTGCAGGCATTTTTAAAATAAAGTTTACGGAGTTTTTTTTTCAATAGTATTGTTTTAGTTGTGAAGCACCACCACTTTTTGCCTCATGCTGGTACAGCTGCAGAAGGAAAGTCGGTCTAGAAAGCTGAGTCCCTGAGAAACTGCTGACTTGAGTGTGACTGACACAAGTTTTTTCTGTTTCTGTTCTGTGATAAATCATTTCTTGTTCCGGAAGACAGCCGGGAACTCTTAGCAGTGATTCAGCGTCCCGCGGATCCTGTTCCTGTCCTGATGTGCTGGAAGCACTAAGGTCTTGTGGGCACACGTGGGCCAAGGGTTGGACTCCAGCCTCTGACCGGGACAGTGAAATGCCTCTGCAGAAATTATTAACTCTTAACAATTTTCCAGGGAAAGGGCCCACTTCTGAGTATGTTCCTCATCCAGTTTCAGGAATCATAAATCACTTCCTGAGATAAGATGGTCTGATAGTGAAATAACCAGAAGTGTGGTGGTACTCACGTTTTGATTTTCTTGAGAAATGCTGTTTTCACCAAACTCTGAGGTCTGTTCGGTAAGAGAAAGGGAGTGCTGTGCTTTTCAAACTTTTAACTGCTAGTGTAAGATACTAAAAGAAAGTGAATTTGAGGCAAAGGCAGTGACTTGGGTTACTGCCAGCTGCAAGTGTAAAAGTTGAGTCTGGATTCAGAAGGTTTCGTTGATGAATGGGAGCTACAGAGATGAACAGAATGAATCGACAGAACAGAATCACTGAATAGAAATTCAGTAACGAACGACTGTAATGAGTGGAAAATTTAATCTTGACACGTTTGGACTGTGAAATTCCTGCCCTCCGCATGCCGAGCACAGAACACAGCAGGTGGAGCCCAGTAGGTGTCAGTCCAGCCCAGGCCAGCCGAGGACAGGTGTGAATAAGGCTTTGCTGCCTCCTCCCTCTTCCTTTTCATTAGTGAAATCAGCGGCATTATTCCACCTTCACAGAAACGCAGCCAGCACTTCAGAGAGCCTCATTTCCCATCTGCTAACCTTTAATAAATGTCTGCATCGCTGACCTTTCTTTTCCCGGGGTACTCACCCACCCTCCCTTGCTGGCACAAGGGTAGGGCTTGGTGTGTTATTTGCTGGTGATTAGCATTTGTGTCAAGCACTGGTGTGGAAAAGCACAAATCCAGGCATGGGGAGCAGTCCTGAGGAGAGGGATTTGGGGGCTCAACATACCCTGACCTGGCCATGAGCTCTGGCATCCAAAAAACCCCATGATGTTCTGAGGGCTGGAGCCCCTCTGCTCTGGAGCCAGGCTGGGAGAGCTGGGGATGTTCCCCTGGAGAAGGGAAGGCTCCAGGGACACCTGAGAGCCCCTCCCAGTGCCTAAAGGGGCTCCAGGAGAGCTGGGGAGGGACTGGGGACAAGGGATGGAGTGATAAGACAGAGGGGAATGGCTTCCCACTGCCAGAGGGCAGGGTTGGATGGATATTGGGAAGGAAAATTCCTGGCTGGGAGGGTGGGCAGGCCCTGGCACAGGGTGCCCAGAGAAGCTGTGGCTGCCCCAGCCCTGGGAGTGTCCCAGGACAGACTGGACAGGGCTTTTGTTAGTCATGAGCACAGTGCTGTTTGTTGACTTGTATAAAACAGCAGAAAAGGACAATCAGCCTTCCTGTCCTGGAGGGTGTTTTAGGCAGTGAAGAATGTTCATTGTGCAGAGGTTGAGGTAGAAAAGGAGGTTTCCTCACTAGAAAAAAATGTGTTGGAGCCTGAGAACTTGGTTGTTTTAGCACAAACACTTAAGTCAGATGTTTCCCCTCTTTCATCACAAATCAAGTGTGCATACTGATTATCCTGTATTTGCAAGGCAGAGTTGTAAATTGCTGCATTCACTCTGGTGCCGTTTACCATCTGAAAGAAATAATTAAAGCTTTCATTCTCTTGCTTAAGATTTAAACATGTATTTAAAAATGAGATCATGCTTTCGTGGTGGTCAGAGTTTCTTTCTATATTTGCGTGGGGGAGCCTCAGCAATGGGTGTCTGAGGGTCTGGTGTGCAGTGATGTGTTTCCTGTAATGATACATTTGTTTTGAGAAGGATGGTTGTTCCAGCCTCCGTCTTTGCCCAGTTCCATCCTCCCACTCCCACTGCAGCGGGAGCCGTGCCCACCCCAGTGTGTCGTTCAGCCATATGTGCCTCTTATTTATATCTCAGGCGTGAAATGAGCTATTCCAAACCGGTAATTTCTGTTCTGGTGATGGCAGATAAATGTAAGTGTGTGTGTGCAGCTCCTTGTCCCTGGTGAGGATATGACACATCGCACTCACCCTGCTCCACAAGGCTCCTGTTTGATCCAGTCCAGACAGGCTCTGGGGCTGTGTCTGGTGCTTCAGACACTCAAGAGTTCAATTAATTTACAGATGATAATTTGTTTGCAGCTCCTGCAGATATAGCTGCCACCTTCACTGAGCCTCTGTTGGGCCGTTCTCTCTCCAACTGCATCGGAAAGAGACTATTTACAAGGGCCTGGAAGGACAGGACAAGGGGAATGGCTTCCCACTGCCAGAGGGCAGGGATAGATGCGATACTGGGAAGGAATTCATCCTGTGAGCCTGGTGAGGCCCTGGCCCAGGTTTTACGAGGCTTGGAGCAACCTGGGATAGTAGAAGGTGTCCCTGCCCATGGCAGGGGGTGGAACAAGTTGAGCTTTAAGGTCCCTTCCCACTCAGACCAGTCTGGGATTCTGTGAAGCTCCATGTTTGTAATTTGTTGGCAGAAGTGCCCTATTCTGCCTGCATTAGTAACTCAGCTGTGCAGCATTTTCCAAGGGCACTGTGCAGCTTGTGCCACCTTAAAATGAGTTTCTTTCCAGCTGCCTGTATGTTCTCTATGTGTAATTCCATAAAGTCACTGAGCACAAGGAATGAAAGACTGGCTTTAAAACTAAAAGAGGAACATGAGTCACGGAATCCCAGAATGGTTTGGGTTGGAAAGGGACCTTAAAGCTCATTTCATTCCACCCCCAGCCACGGGCAGGGACACCTCCCACCAGCCCAGGTTGCTCCAAGCCCCGTCCAGCCTGGCCTTGGACACTCCCAGGGATGGTGAGCCAGGGATGGTGTGCAGCGCCGTTCCCCTCCCGCTGGCTGTTCCTGCGTGTGTCGCGGTGTCGCAGAGGGCCGGCCGTGACTCAGAGTGACTTTGTTCCCGGGGGGGCCCCGCCTGTGCCTCCCGGGTCACCGACAAGCCGGGGCCACCGGCCCCGTGTGCGAGCCGGCCCGGCGCCGTCTGCGCCTGCTGGGCACGGGCTGTTCCCGGACTATTCCCGGGCTGTTCCCAGGCTGGGGGGCCGGCGCTGACTCGGGGCATCCCCAGCGCGTTCCCGGCTCGCGTGCGAGCCCCGCGCACGCATCCCCGCTCCCGGGGACACCCCTCTCTCCCTCCTCCCTCCTTCCCTCCCTCCGTCCCTGCCGGGCTGAACCGAAACGTTCGGTGCGTGATAAATGAAACGCGAAGGCGCCTCTTGTCCCATCGCTGCGGGGAAAAGGCTCGGCCAGCGCTTTCGCTTCTGCCCGCGGAGAGCGGGGCGGGACGGGACGNGGTCTCCGGGCGCTGCTCAGGTGCGCCCGCAGCTCTCACCTCTCCCGTGTCCCACCGGGAAAGGGATTTGTTCCCTGGATCCAGCCCGGATTGGGGAGCCGCGCCGAGGGAGCCGCGCCGGTAGGTCCCAGCGGGGCTGGGCTGGGCTGGGCTGTGTGTGCGCTGTGCCGTAGTGGTTTATTGTTTAAGCGCATTTTGAGGCCAGCGGAGTGTCTGTGTCGGCGCAGGAGGGGCGGCTGGCGAGCGGTGGCAGCGCTGCGGGAGCGAATCCTCCCGCCGAGGCACCGCGGCTGCGGAAGGAAGCGAGCATCGCTGCGGGGCCGGGCCGGCACCGCGGACAGGGGGGATGCCGGCACCGGGATGCCGGCACAGCCTCGCCTTCTTCCTCCTTTAGAGGCGTTGGGGGATCCGACTCTGCTCACCGAGGCGGTTCTTTAAAAATAGCAGCAAAACTTAAAGTGCTGATCGAGTGAGAAATGTAAATGTTGAAATAGCAGCGAGGATATGGCTGGAGGAGATCAGGAGTCGCTTGTTCAGCTCCTCGACACAGCAGGGACTGCGTGAGCCCTGGGAGATCCCCTGGCTCACCGCTGAGGCGCTGAGACCTGGGCTGGATGGAGGGAAACATCCCATTCCCTTCGGCGTGGAGGATCTGTAAACCTTTGGAGTTACTTGAAGGTGCCTTTGGTGGTCTAGAAGGAGAATTACCTGGTGTGTCTGTAGAAGAATAACATACAGCAATGACTCTGGGGTTTAACTGGCAAACATACATCAGTTCCTTCAAACCTAAAAATGGATAAACTGGAGAGATACAACTTTTTTTCTTTTTCCTGGCAATCCCGACGTGCTGTTTCCCAGGGAAATGGAAAAGCCTTACAAATGAATGTTCCAAAATGAGGAAGACTCAGTGAGAAATTTTCCAGAGCAAATCGTCAGTAGTAAGAAATTATTGCCAAATTTTGTTTGGAAATGAGAAGTTACTTTGCTTGGGATGCATTTATCCAGGAAGTAACCCTTAATGTGCTCCAGCGTGAGCGTTGAGGCTACGTGCGAGATTGACGAGGGTTTAATTAAATGTAATCAAATATTACAGGATTGCTGATTAAAAGGCACAGCGCTTGCTCTTGGTGACGTATGAGAAACACTGCTTATTTGTGCTTCAAAAAATAGAATTCTGTCGCTTACAAAGAATTTCTTTCTCAGTTCCTAAGGAAGTACCACCCTTGAGTTTGCTGCGGTGCCCAGCTTTGACTGCTGGTGCCCAGCGTGGCTGGAGGTGTCCCGGCTGAGTCAGGGGTCGGTCAGGGCAGCAGGAAGGGGCTGGAAGCGCTGGAATTCCTCGGAACCCCCCCCAGGATTAAATCGTGGCCCTTGCTGAAGTCTGTGCGAAGTTTGCGCCGCGTTTATGCGCAGCCAGTGGTTCTGTGGCGGTGCTGCTGGCGGAGGTGGGAGGTGGTACGAGGGCGGATGCAAGCGAATGGAATGGGAATGTGTGGGTTTGCCTCTGGTGGGAGAAGAAATGGTTCAGGAATGCCCAGAGCGTGGTGAGGACACAGCGCTGCGTGTCTCATGCTCCTCAGGTCTGCGTGTGAGGGAGGCGCAGGAATGAGCACTGTCATGTTGGCTTTTGTGGAATATAATGAACCCAAGTGCTCTTGTTTATTGAACATCCTGACAAGGAGGAGGCGTCGGACCAGCCCCCTTTCCTGCCCACCCTCGAGGGACTGTGTGTTCGTGCCTGAGTGTCTCGGAGGCTTCATGTGCGGGAAGATGAGGAGTGTGGGTTTGGGATTAATTAGCCCGAGTTTAGCTGTTTTCATGCTTTACGTGCCTAAGGGCTCCCCGCAGTCACAGCGAGGGGAGGAGTTTGCTGTTGCTGGCTCGAAATCCTCTCCAGGGGTGATCTTGTTCGTGTCAACCCTGAGCAATTAGAGAGATTAACTGTCTTGTTTTCCTTTCTGCCCTAGATTGATTCTTGGGAGGCTCTGGGACATTTGAAAGTGATTTGGAGTGAGCAAAGTGTGTGCGATGGACACCGAACCCAAGCCAGCGTGTGTGGTGCCCCAGGCTCCCTGCCCAGGGATGAAGTGCCCCCCTTCAGAGGACTTTCCTGCTCAGGTGAGGCTGTCTGAAAAGATACCACCAGTGAAGCCTTGCTTCAAGAAGAAGCAGCAAACGCAGAAGAGACTGGACACACAAACCCTCCGGGCTCTGCGGCCGATCTTCACCAACCTGCTGGGAGCTGGCACCTTGGAGAGGGTCTTTGTGCCCCGAGGCCAAGGTGCTGGCCACAGTGATTTATGTGAACCTGCTGTGAAAAAGACTCTGGACCTCAGTACTTCTTGCCCCCAGACAGAAAATAATGTGACTGTGCTGGTGCCAACAGCTCCAGATGTGCAGGGTCAGTTGCCGGGCGCTCGTCCTTCTCCCGGGCATCCCGAGCAGGGCGTCCGGTCCGGAGAGCAAGGCTGCTCCCCAGAAACTCCTGGAACTGCTGCTGATAGTGGTAATGAATCATTCCAGGATCATCCTTTGCACCCAAGTGCTAGCGATGGTGCAGCTTGTCCTTTGTTCCCTGACAAGGTTCTGGAAAGCTACACATCTGGCTTATTGCAGGAGAACAGCTGTCCAATGCAATACGACTTGAACCCGAGCAATAAATTCAGTGCTGGGATATTCCAGGGTAAAAGTGAAGAAGCTTCTCTTGACCTGGTGTTCGAGCTCCTGAACCAGCTGCAGTATCACACCCACCAGGAGGATGGGATCGAAATCTGTGTGAATTTTCTCCAGGGCACTTGTGTTTATGGCAGTGATTGTCCCAAACATCACACGGTCCTGCCGTATCACTGGCAGGTGAGGAGGACAGCAACCCAGACCTGGCAAAGTGTCAGCAACGATTCCCAGGAGCACCTGGAAAGGCTCTACTGCAACCCTGACAACGACAGGATCAAAGTCAAGTATCGGTAGGTAACTGAGTTCACTCCCTTGCTTAGCAGGGGTGCAGAAATACAACAGCATGTGCCTGCTTTTTTCTGATGCTTGTATCCAAATGTTCTATAAACCCTGGGATGATGTTACCTCATTAATATCCCAACGAGTTTAACTCTGAGATGGTGTTACCAGGTTAATATCCAACAAGATTTCCTCAACAGAAAATTCTTGCACACCTGTTAAAACTCTTACTGAGCATCTGGAAAGTACTCCTTGAAGTTGAAAGTCTTGGAGTGTGTGAAATAAGAAAACTTCAACTCTGTAGAAATTCAGAGGCTGTTGAGGAGTTTTGTGCTTGTTCTTGACGTTCCTAATTAGTCTTTGTGTTAGAAAAAGTGGCAGCATGACAGAGCCTTGGCAGCACTGGGGCCAGGGATGACAGAGCAGTTTCTTTCTGTCACTGTGAATACAGCCTGACTCTGCACTCCCAGCAGTTTTCATCATTCCATTCCAAGCAGCTCAAATCAAAGGGGGGCTCTGTGGAGTCCTTTGGAAATGTCATATCACTGACAGTAAAGGGTGGTGTTTCAGCTAATTCCCTATGAGCAACCTGAGCACACCAGCAGAAATGCTGATCATCTCTCAGTTGTCACCTCAAGTATTAAACCAGTTATTAGAAGTTGTTGTTTCCTCTGCACCGAGTTGTGTTTATCGCCTCATTTTCTAAAATTAGCCAACAGCTGTTGAGTTGCCCTGATTGTGTTACCAGTGTGGGCTCAGGAGCTGAAACTTGTTCAGCTTTTACTCTGCAGGTTCCCTTTTGAGGAGCAGTGGGGAGGGCTCATGTTTACAGGTTCACCAGATCTGGCCGGTGCAGGGTGCAGGCTGCTTTATTTTTATTTCTGGAGGAAGTGCACAGGGCAGATGGGGCAGGGCAGATAAGAGGGGAGAAGTTTGCCACCCTGGTGCAGCTCATGCCAGTTCAGACATCTGTGTAGTGAAAACTTCCCACTGCCTTTGCCATCTGAGTCCTTGGGGTTGTGCTCACTGCCTTTCCTTCCTTCCTTCCACATCCTTAAGGAACTATGTCCCTACTTCCCTAACATTTTATTTTCTTTTAGCTATGCTGAGGTTTCTCATTAGGCACCAGTAACCCAGTATGATGCTTAAGGTCACTGTTAGTCTTTACTTTCACCTAACTTGATGTTGAATTAGTCACTAAATTCATCCCTTTCCATAGAATCCCAGATTGGTTTGTGTGGGGAGGGACCTCAAAGCCCACCCAGTGCCACCCCCTGCCCTGGGCAGGGACACCTCCCACCAGCCCAGGGTGCTCCAAGCCCTGCCCAGCCTGGCCTTGGGCACTCCCAGGGCTGGGGCAGCCACAGCCTCTCTGGGCACCCTGTGCCAGGGCCTTTTTAGTGATGACAATACCAGAATATAGATACCCCCCACTGAAAGTGGATGTGAAGTATGAAATAAAAATTATATTTAATAGGCAATAATAACATTTCATAGAATTGTCTTGAGGAAATATGCTAGTCTTTAAAAAAAAAATCATTTAAGTGCATAGCAGGTAAGGCTTGCTGCATTTTACAACAGAAACTTTCAGTTTCCCAGGTATTTGAAATGATTTCTGAAACCAAAAGAGCCGAGCCGAGCCCTGAAGTGATTTCAGTGCGAGCTCTGTGCAGATGAGCACGGAGCTTCCCTTCGAGGCTGTATCACCGACTGCATCCTGCGCACGTGTTGGGCAGGATCCGGACGGGCCCGGGGGTGGTTCATGCTGGGGGGAACGGCGCTTGCTCATGGCTTAGTCAGCCCCAGCCGGCAAGGGGAAGGTGCCGGGCAGGTCCCGGGCTGGCAGGGCTCGTGGGGCACGGGGTCTGTGTGTGTGTGACCCGGCTGGGGGCTGTGCCAGAGCTGGGCACTCTGGTGTGAGTGTGGGGGCAGCAGTGTGGGCTCAGACAGCCCCGAGTGCCCGCTGAGCTCAGCCTGGCACTGCCCGCGGAGCACAGACAGGCTCGGGCAACACAGGCTAGGCTTGACTTTGCTGAGCTGAGTGGGTGTCTGCCAAGCTGTAGGTTTAGACTGGATATTGGGAAGGAATCCTTCCCTGGGAGGGTGGGCAGGCCCTGGCACAGGGTGCCCAGAGAGGCTCTGGCTGCCCCAGCCCTGGGAGTGTCCCAGGCCAGGCTGGACGGGGCTTGGAGCGCCCTGGGCTGGTGGGAGGTGTCCCTGCCCATGGCAGGGGGTGGCTCTGGGTGAGCGTTAACTTCCCTTCCAACCCAAACCTTTCTATGATTCTATGATGTGTTTTCTTAAAGTAAAAGTAGCCAAAAAAGAATAAAATTATTTTAACACTAGCATTTTCTAACTAAATTCTTTTTCAAGCTGCTAATTCCATAGCCTGCACTCTTCTTCCTTCTCTTAAAAGTCCTTGTGAAGATCTTTGCTCTGGGCAGTGCTACCAAATCATGTCCCAGTGCAAGGTTGGGAAACTGCTATACATTTATAATACTCAGTGTCATGGAATATCCAAGTGGCAGTTTCTGCTGCTGCTGTGTGTGTCCCATCCCTTGGAAGAGCCTCCTGTGTGTGACTGTGGGTGAGACCCTCCGAGTGAGGCTGTGTTTGAGACTATAGAGCTTCTGATTTCAAACTTTCAAGGAATATCAGACTCAGACTTCAGAAGGTTTTGAAGCAGGAGCTGAATGTCCTGCTCCTCGTTGTGTGCAGTCTCCCCCTGAGTGAGGAGACCCTGCTGAGCCCCTGAGCTCAGTGCCAGCGCTCTGGTGTCCCCTGGCCCTGTGCCCTGGTGACAGCATTGTGTGCTAAAGCCATTAATCTCGGGC
Source organism: Scytalopus superciliaris (assembly GCA_013400415.1). Taxonomy (NCBI): domain Eukaryota; kingdom Metazoa; phylum Chordata; class Aves; order Passeriformes; family Rhinocryptidae; genus Scytalopus; species Scytalopus superciliaris. The sequence goes on along the minus strand of VXBX01003263.1, from coordinate 277,992 downwards.
GGTCAGACGGGCTCTGCAGGCCTGTCTGCCCACCTGGGCAGCACCAAACGCCTGCTCAGCGCTGGGCACGGCCGGGCAGGAGCCCCCTGTGCCCTCCCTGGTGCCACAGGAGGGGTGGCAGCCTGCAGGTGCAGGGCTGGCACTCAGTGCTGCCCGGCCAGAAGGTGTTGCCTATCAGCTCAGTTAGGGAATAAGCTCTGCCTTGTGATGCTCTCCAATTAGCTATTTATATAAATCTTCCTTCCTCTTAATTAGCGAGATGAGTAATGATGGAGATAAGTTATTGAGATGAGTGATGTAAAATACACATTAAGTTGTTGCCCCACCTAAGGGAATGTGATCTTAAAGTAGGAGAAGTGGTAAACCTCGTTTGGCTACTTTGTAATGCAGCTCCTTCAGGTACTTCTTGTAGTTTGGCCTCAAACTGAATATTTATCATAAATTACTTATATTTTTTGCATTCTTAAGCCTGCCAAGTATGTAGAGCCCCATACCAAGCTACCTAAACAAATGGGGGAATATCAGCTTAAGCAGGTTTATACACTGCAAAGCCCTCAGTTTTTTCTGGGGATGTGAGGAGAGGCCCTGGAGAAGTTCCAGCTCTCAGCAAAGTGCTGGAGAGAGCAATGCCAAATGCTGCTTCCCAGAAGGAGATACCCAGGCTGGGATATTTTAAGATGCTCTTTACTAAGGGGAAATACTTGGCTGAGGAGCTGAGCAGGTTTCCCCACACACACACACACCTGTCCAGTCATGCACATGTTGCTTTTCAAAACAAGCAACATCATTATGGATTACACAAGGATTTGTTTAAAACAACTCTGTGGTTCCTGACCCGTCAGTTCCCCCCACTTTGGCTGAAAATTCCACCCTTTCTCTTGGCAAAAAGGTGTCCCAGCTCTTCTGACAAAGAGCCTCTCACTGCTGCTTTGATTTGGTTTCTTTTTGTTTCTGCTTCCTGTAAATTCTGTATGTTTTGTGAAATGGCTCCTTCTAGCTACAAGAGAAAGGCCAGAATGAGGTGGCTCCAGTGAGGGAAAAGCAGGTGGACATTGTGTGATGCAAGGGAGTTGCCAGTGAGCACGTGGAGTGACCTGGGAAGGAATGGTGTGGACACACATAAATGTTCAGGAAGCTGGTTTTCATTCTTGTGTGCATGGGATGGCTGTTCTGTGGTGCTGTCAGAATAGGCTTGTATGATGTTAAAATCATCCAGAGCACAGTGGGAGCGTTTCAGTTGTAGAATCCCAGAATCCCAGAGTGGTTTGGGTTGGAAGGGACCTCACAGCTCATCCATCCCACCTCCTGCCATGGGCAGGGACACCTCCCACTGTCCCAGGGTGCTCCAAGCCCCGTCCAGCCTGGCCTGGGACACTCCCAGGGCTGGGGCAGCCACAGCCTCTCTGGGCACTGCTCCTTCAGGGAGCTCTGCAGGTCGCTGGCCCATTGAAGAGTTAAATTTCAGACGTTTTCTGTGTGATCCAGGCAGCTGCCACATTGAGATAAGGCTGTTGCTGATAACACCGGAGATGGGGAACCAGCTGAGAGTCCTCTGCCCGACTTTGGGGGAGTTTTTTGGCCAAACACAGCTGAACGCTTTGGAACTGTTTTTATTTCCTTGCTTGGAGGAATGCAAGAACAAAACCCATGTGAACTGATTTTGGGAGTGTTCACCTTGTGCTGTGTCACAGCCTGTCAGTGGATTCCTTTTTGCACCACTTCAGAGCATCCTGTGCATATGAAATAAAAGTGATTGGGTGCCAGCTGTACAAATGTGGGAAGCTGGGAGTGCCCCTGGAGGAGCCACCACGCTGTCCCTCCTCCTCTTCCGAGTCAATAAACACACTGCAGTTGTGGGAACAGCTGTCACCTGGCTGCAGGTTGAGGTCAGGCTGTTCCCTGGGTGCTGAGGGCAATAAAGCAGCCCTTGCCTTGCTGAGACAAAGGTTTTAATTGCTGCGAGGATTGCTCCGGGAGGAGCTGCTCCGGGTAATCCTGCGGGGGCAGGACGAGGAACAGAAAGGGTCTGGTACAAAGGTTTGCTCAGCAGGAGCAGCGATTGTGAAGTTTCTTCCTCGTGGGATTTGTTGAAATCAGGAGGGATTTGAGCTGAGTAACGATTGCAAATCTGATCCTTTAGTCACATGGCGACACTCCAGGAGTCACAACAGGAGCTTTTTGGGGTGTGTAAGGGGTGATGTGGAACATTCACGTTGGGCAAGGGATGGAGGGACAGGACACAGGGAATGGCTTCCCACGGACAGGGCAGGGATAGGTGGGATATTGGGAAGGAATTGCTGGCTGGGAGGGTGGGCAGGCCCTGGCACAGGGTGCCCAGAGAAGCTGTGGCTGCCCCTGGATCCCTGGGAGTGTCCAAGGCCAGGCTGGACGGGGCTTGGAGCAACCTGGGCTGGGTGGGAGGTGTCCCTGCCCATGGCAGGGGGTGGCACTGGGTGGGCTTTGAGGTCCCTTCCTGTATCAGCTCTGCAGCCACTCAGAGCTGTGCTGGTGCTCCTCCAAAACATAAATAGTTTGGGTTGGAAAGGGCCTTTAAAGGTCAGAGTCCCACCCCCTGCTGTGAGCAGCTATTGATATAAAAACCAAAGCAAAGAAACAAAACTCTCCCAAACACATCCACATCCGGAGGGGCTCCTGCCCTCGGAACCAGCAGCCCTGACAGGTGTCTGTCCCCCACTCACACAGAAGGTGTGCCTTGGATTTCTAGTAGGAAATACGGGGTGTGTGCAGTAATTCTTGGGAAATGGGAATGCGTTCAACATGCTCATTGCCATGGAGCTTTTGGAATTAGCAGAGCTTCACCCAAGCACCACCCAGTACCTCGTGTTCAGAAGTGGCCAGCAGTGGGGTCTGGGAAAGAACAAACATACTCCTGGTACACTCTCTCCTCTTCCAGCAGCTGTGCCTCGATGACTTCCTGATCCAGAGATGGTATCATAGTGGGGGAAGAGTGTGCTGGCTTATTTTCATTGTTATTATTATTATTGTTGTTGTCCCTGCCAGACATTCATCTAAGATATGTATATATATATAAAAATGTGGGCTAATGTGCTGGGATTTGTTTCAGATTTACACACCCCCCCCCAGTAAAAATTCCAGAAGATTGCTTTTCCAAGCACCCCCAGTTGCCAGTTGTAAAGGCAGGAAAAACAGTCTTTTAAAAAATAAATACAGGAAAGGCAGCAAAGCCACTTCTGTACTGGTGGATTATTTCTTCCTCTGCTGATGGAGCCCTTAAGCTCAGAGGGAAGTGTGTCCATAGCACCTTTCTCCTTTCCCACGTCTCCCCTCCCGTGCAGCTTACAGTCACCACAGAGAGAAGCAGCGTGACATGAGGAGGGGACAGATTCAGTCAAATATTAAACTCATTTCCTGCCCTGGCACCTGCTGCCCCTCTTGTGGGTTTGAGGGTGATGAGGCACTGATAAGAGCGGGCTCAGGTCGTGTTTACAGCTCTGTGCTCCTGCCCCCGTGCAGATGTTCCTGTGTGCCTTTCCCACAGCTCGCAGCCAAATCCTGGCCCGAGCTGGGCTTTGGTGCAGTGCTGGGCAGAGCTGGCTGATGGACACCCCACCCCCGGTGAGCATTCCCTGGGCTCCTGCTCTTCCTCCCACTGGGGGTTTTGATGGGAGCAGAGTTTGGCTGCTGTTCCTGTTTCAGTCCCTGTGCCTGCAGATGAGGCTCCCTGTTGGGCTGCCCGGCCCTGGCAGTGCTGGGGGATGGATGGACTTGATGTTTTTAGGGGGCTTTTCCAATCTAAACGATTCTGTGCTTCTCCCTGTTCTTGTGAGGACAATGCACTTTCAGTGAAGTTGGGTTTCGTGCAGGAGTTTAAACACTCGGTCCCTCTCTCAGCTGTGGGTGAGTCCCTTCACCAGCAGCCTCACAGCACCGTACAGATCAGATGAAATATTGCTGATTCGGGGCCAGCAAAGCACAACTGCCCGCCCCGTCTCTGCCCCAGCACAAAACCCCGAGCACAAAACCTCCCCATCCCCGCGTGGCCCTTTGGAAGCCTCTGTGGCCCCGGGGCCGCCAGGTCGCTGCTGCTGCCGCCGAGAGGAGCTGGTTTAGTCAGCGGGAGGGTGAGCAGCGTGGGGAGCGGGGCCGGCCGGGTCCCAGCTGTGTCACAGCTGCGCTGCTGCCAACGCGCTTTCGCTTCCTGCCCGGCCCCGCCGCCGCTCCGCTCACAACCTGCCTGCGGTAACCCCGGAGGAGGCTCCAAACCACACGTGTCCTCCGAGCACTCACAAAACATCCTCCTCTACTCAGCTCTTCGTACCTAGCATCTACAGAGTGTTTGTCTCACTGAAGGGGCAGAGCCCAGGGGACTCAGGGTGAGGTTCTTGAGAAGGAGGCAGGGAAGTGTCAAGCAGCCTTGTTTTGGCAGGCTGCACTCACCTAAAAAAATATCTCCATATTTATGATGTATTTATAAACATACACCAGTGTTATAACTTGCCAGTGGAGGAACCTGCTCGGTTCAGTGTCCTGAAGAGATTACATCAGTGTGTTATTTCTTACATTTAAGGGACAGAGAAAATACAAGTTACTGGAGGAGGCAGGTCCTGCTGCTGAAAGTGCCTGTGGAGTTTTATTTTGAACTGTGCTGTTGTGCAGCACCATGTTTGGGGCTGTGTGCCCTGTTCTGAGAGTTCAATGTGCTCCCTCTCTCAGGGCAGACAGTTCCACCGAACTGCTTTGTTTTGTACATAGAAACCTTTCTCTGGTCAGCTGGTGGGGAGAAGTTCTTCAGAAATCTCTGTTTCCTCCTCTCTTGCAGAGTCTCTGTGGGACCTTTTAAAAGAGCATGGAGTCACAGGACACAGGGAATGGCTTCCCACTGCCAAGGGCAGGGTTAGGTGGGATATTGGGAAGGGGTGGGCAGGCCCTGGCACAGTTGCCCAGGGAAGCTGTGGCTGCCCCATCCCTGGGAGTGTCCAAGGCCAGGCTGGATGGGGTTTGGAGCAACCTGGGACAGTGGGAGGTGTCCCTGCCCATGGCAGGGGGTGGGATGAGTGGGCTTTGAGGTCCCTCCACCCCAAACGAGTCTGGGGTGCTGGGTTTGGGCTCTTGTCCCTCTGTGCTGAACACCATGGGTTTGATGGCTTACAGGAGGTGAGAATTCCATGTTTGCCATTCTCCCCAGGGGCCAGGAGTTCTGTGTGGATCTGAACCTCATGAAGCTGTACGAGAGTGCAGAGTTTGACCAAATGCGGCGCCTGTGCACCCCGTCCTGCCCCAGCTCCAGCTCCAGCTGCTACACCGTCTGGAAGTACTTCTGCAGGGACCACTTTGGCTGGAGGGAGTACTCCGAGGTATTCCACCCCTTCCCAAGCCCCTTCTGGGCTGTGACCCACAGCTCCCTGTACAGAGGGTAACATACATGCACATGTGTGGGCTGGTGCCTGCTCAAACTGCAGGGAAGTTCCCTGGAGTTACTGGTGGGGAAGAGACTCAAGAAAGTCAGTGTTGAAGTGAGAGAGCAGTAAGGGAGAACTCCGCTCTGCTGGGCTGGGTTCTGATTCTGTGATCCCACAGAACATCAGAGCCATGGAGCCTGAGCAGATTGGCACATTGCGGAGCAAAGCAGCCCCTGCAGCACCAAGCAAGCCCTTCCCAATGCCTGGAAATCTGGTGTGAAGACAGCAAGACAGCTTTCTGCTGCCTTTCTAACACCACTGCAGTTTACCTTTGCAGTTTTTCATTTATTTCCCTGTCCCCAAGGCTCTGGCAGGGCAGGGTGTGCTCCTCCAGTGCAGCCCTTGGGCCGGCCAGAGCTGTACAGCACATTTTGAATAAAACCTCATCAGGGTTGGGCAGCCCCAGAAGTACCTCCTGAGCACAAACCCCAGAGCTGGAGAGAGCTGGGCAGAAAATAACAAGTTCAAGGGGTTTGAGGGGCAAGGAGAAATTACAGAACTGTGTTTCTGCAGCATAGAAAAGACATACTAATTTTTGAACATGTCATTTCTCCTGTGTGTGTTTTCCTTTCCTCACCTGTCCCGAGCAGCCCGTGGTGAGGCTCATTGAGGAGGCCACGTGCCGGGGGCTGAAGGAGGTCAGGTTTGTGACCTGGCACAACCAGTACATCCTCAACATCAAGGATGGCTTCCAGCAGAACGCCTGCTTCAGGAGGGAGATCAAGAGGAGGCCCCTGCTGCGCTCCTGTGTCGTGCTGATGCCCTTCCTGCAGTAGGTATCCCAGGAAAATGGGAATTCCCTCTGTTCTCAGGGCTGGCCTGCCCGGGGGAACCGTGTTCCTCGAGATGTGACAAGGAAACAGGCATTGCTGGGCAGAAAAATTGGAACCATACTTGAAATCTGGGTCACATTGGCAGCTCCTGCCACTTTCCAAAATAGTGTTGATCTGAGAACTCCTCACGGTTATTTAGGTTTATATTTTGTGCATTTCAGAACTTCAGGTGAATTCCAGGCCTGCCAAATTACTGTCCAGCTTTCCTGGTCCATGGGAGGTGTCCCTGTCCTTGGCAGGGGGTGGAACTGACTGGGCTTTAAGGCCCTTCCAGCCCAGAGCATTCCCTGATGGTTTAATGGGAGCACTGGGGTTCCTGCAGAGTCCTCACCCACCTGATCAGGAGGTGAGGGCAGGTTTGGTCACAGCCTCAAAGCATTTGTAGATATGGATTTGCAGGGAGGAAAGCCCAGGTTCTTAAAGAGAAACTGGGGGATGCAGGTGAAAAACCGAGCTGGTTAGAGCAGCCCAGGTTCTCCTCTTAGTGAGGGGGGAGGATTTCAGGTGTCCTGCTGGTGCTTCTGTGCCTGTGACTCTCCTGCCACGGAGATCTGCTGCAGTGATGCAATTCCCACTGCTTTTGTGGGGCCTTGAGGGCTCTGCACTCACAGGGCATCGACCAGAACTGTCTGTGCCAACTCCCAAAGCCACAAACTAAGCTGTGAGATTTCTGTTCTGCACCAAACCTCATTCTTGTTCTCTTTGTCCTTGTAATGCTCACCTAAAATCCCCAGTTCCTGGCAAGAACAAGAGAGTATGTTGAATCCTTCTGAGATCTATCCTTATGGAGTCAGTGTTGCCTCTGCTTCCCACACAGTGATACCTGAGATTTGTTCTTTCCCTCCCACTTGCTCAAATCTGTTCTAAAATTAGGAAAGATTCCTTGCATAGAAACTGTGGGTGATAGTGGGTGACAAATGTTGACTCTTTAATGGCTTCCCCTGTAGAATAAATAATATAAATATTTGGCACTAGTCAGGAGACCTGAACCAAGTGCAGGATTGCAGGATTTTTATTGGATTTGATGTCTTACTAATCCATGATTTATTGGAAGTCTCTGCTGGGTCTTTCAGTCCAGTGTGAGTGACTGAGGCCCTACAACAACATTTTTTTACCCATTCACCCATTAAAGAGGGAAAACAAATTAAATACAAATGCACACTGCGATGTTTAATTGCTATTTGAATAATAATTCTTACAGAAATCCATCTTCTGGGTTTCTGCTCAACTATTAATAGGCAGTGAGAGGAACTCTGAGTTGAGTCAAATCCATGCAAATGAAGGAAGGCTGGTTTTGGCCTTGAGCAGCAGGTGACAACCACGTGAACACTTGAGAGCGTTTCTGCCCTGAAAAGTGTGAGGGCTGGCACAGTTTTCGATCTCTCTGATCCAAATCAAACGTGCTGGTTTAAAAATAGACTTTTTTTTTTTCCCCAGAAGCCTCCTTTTGTGGAATTAGAAAGCTCAACCTGCAGTCAGAAAATGGCACTAAATTATTTCTTGCGTGGCACACGGTTCTTTCAGGCTCCTGAATCACTGGGAGCATTCAATATTCAGAGAGGCACCACCTGAACTGGCAGTTCTGTAAGTGAGACGTGAACAGTGGGAGAAATCTTGAAAGTTCATTTCAGTTGAGGGCTTTAGAGAGAGGATCCACCTTGGTCCTGGCCAGGCAGCTGGGGGAAGGCTCCACCAAGCCTTGGGTTGGTCCCAGAGTCAATGGCAGCTTTTCCTAGAAAATACTTTGGTAAAATACTCCGTGGTGGAATTTTGAGATAGTTCCAAGCATTGGTGCAGCTGCCAGGGGAGCTGAGCCCCAGAGCTGCAGGAGGGGCAACTCCAGGCAGGGGCATCACTCAGTGGGGAAGGGCTGCTCCTTCAGCTGCCATCAGGTGAGCACAACCCACCCCAGGCCACACTTCCCTACACAGAGCAGCTTCCAGACTGTGAAGGTTCCAGGTGGGAGCCAGCAGAGTCTCCCTGGTGGCCTTCTCTGGGTTTTCCAGTGGGTTTTTTTCTGGCATCTGTGGTGCTGCTTGGCCCCAGCTCCCTCCCTCAGCCTGCTGCTCTCCGGGCAGCATTCCCAGAGGAGGGGCAGGAAAATAACCAGCTGCAAATGCAAATCTACATCTGGCCTGTGCAAATGACAGTAAGAGTCTTCCTGGGTTAGGAGGGACCTCAAAGCCCACCCAGTGCCACCTCCTGCCATGGGCAAGGACACCTTCCACTAAACCAGGTTGCTCCAAGCCCCTCCAACCTGGCCTGGAACACGTGCATCTTAATCTTCTAAGATGTGTTGGGGATGAAATAACTGTGATTAGAGGCTCTTGTGGGAGTGTTGAAGCCCCTTTTCTCCTCCCCACAGGACCCTGGGCGGTGGCTCCACAGTGCCCTCCCCGTGTGCTGACCCCACACACATCTTATCTCCAGCTGCTGTTACCTCTCCCAGCTTCTATCCTGAAACCTGGATTTGTATGGATCCATCTCAGGACTTCATCCAAGTGCCTGTTCTGAAGGAAGATAAAAGCTACAGAACCATTTATAACCTGTTCCACAAGACTGTGCCGGAGACCAAATACAAGATTCTGAAAATCCTGCGAGTGCAGAACCAGTTCCTCTGGGAGAAATACAAAAGGTAAGGGAATGGAAACCCCATTCTTTAATACCGGATATTTGCAGAGTAGGGGGGGGTTTACAGGGGAGGTTTGCATCTCCTCTCACGGCTCTGCTGTCCCGGGGGGTGACACCAAGAGCTGTAGCCAACCTGCACGAACACTCACCTTCCCTCCCCGCTTTGTGCTGCAGGAAAAAGGAATACATGTCCAAGAAGATGTCCGGGCTGGACAGGCTGCTGAACGAGCGGCACCTGTTCCACGGCACGTCTCAGGACGTGGTGGACGGGATCTGCAAGCACAACTTTGACCCGCGGGTGTGCGGCAAACACGCCACCATGTTCGGCCAGGGCAGCTACTTCGCCAGGAAGGCCAGCTACTCCCACAACTTCTCCAAGCGCTCGCCCAAGGGCGTCCATTACATGTTCCTGGCCAAGGTGCTGACGGGCAGGTACACGGTGGGCAACCACACCATGCGCAGGCCCCCGCCCGTGGAGCCCGGCAGCATCACCAGCGACCTCTACGACTCCTGCGTGGACAATTACTTCGAGCCCCAGATCTTCGTCATCTTCAACGACGACCAGAGCTACCCCTACTTCATCATCCAGTACGAGGAGCTCAGCAGCACCGTCCCCATCTGAGAAGCTGTGCTGCCCCAGTGCCCCTGCTGAGAAACTCTCCGTCTGGGGGGGACCCAACGAGGGCACGTCCTGACCGATGGCACGGCTCGGAAGGGAGGAAATCTCAGCTCCTAGGAACGTGACCAACTGTGCACTTGGCTGGTTGATTCCCTATGTGCAAACTGTACATATTTTTCCATTGTTTATAGTTGAAAATCTGTGCCTTTTGTTATAAAACACTATTTATGTTAGTAAATATTCATGTTTAAAAATGTGTCTGTGGGTGTAATTTCGGTGGAGTTCTGTGCGTGTTGTGCCTTGATCTCAAAATTTAAGGATGTCCCTTTCCAGGGAATCAGAACCAGATCATTTTCATCCCAAGCATATTAAATAAGAGATGCTCCCCACCACTATTTTTTTATTATATTTCAGAGACATTAGGAGAGGTCACAAAACTACCACCCTGCTTGTACTTCGCATTATTAAACAGAACAATACAAAGAGACCATCTCCTAAAATCAAGTAAAATTAGGAAGAGGTTAGCATGCTTCCAGAGGAGCTCCTCCTGGCCACAGCTCACCTTCCCAAGGGATGGTTTGGGAAAGGTAAGGAGGTTTTGGAGGAGGGCATGAGTGGTGGCTGATGATGGAGTGAAGTCACTGCACCTCTATGGAATCCTCCGCACTCTGGAGCTGCTGCTGCTGACTCTGAGGGTGTGTCCCTGTCCCTGCCACCCCTGGGAGCACAGGGCAGTGTCCTGGGGGAGGATGGAGCTGAGCTGGTTGTCTGAGGTGGTGCCACTACAGGGGGATCTCTGTGTGTGGTTTAGAGGTGTCTGTTCACCCAGATCTGGGGTTGCTCCAGAACGGGGGTTTCAGATGGACTGAAAGGACAGAGGTGTTGAATAAGGGTTGATGTTCTCATTGCTTTTGTGTTGAGCAGTTCCCCCACTCAAGGCTCCTGACCAGTTTGGGACAGGGAGGAACAGGATGGCAGTGGGAGGTGGGACAGCTGCTGAGAGTGGGGAATGTGCCTTCCCTCCCACATTCCATCAGTGGGGAATCACTTGCACTTTTTCCTTGGATGTCATAAAGAGCTTTTGGTTTTCTGGGTTCTTCTCTCTGCCCAGCTGGTCAATGGGATGCTCCTACTGATGTTCCCAGGGTGGCTTGTCTGAACCTTCCCCTTTTCAGCCTTCACTGGGGCTCTGGGGATGTGGGATAAGGAGCTCCGTGACAATGCACTGAAAATATTTATGGTGTTTCCATGGCAACCCACTCTTGAGTGTCTGAACCATCCCCAAAGGCTTGCCCAATCTGCAGCTGCTTGGCACACAACCTGTGGTGCCACCGTCCTGTGTGGGGACATGGACACGATGTCACCTTCTTGTGCCTGTGTTAGCCTGGCCCTGTGGCTGTGTTGCTGCTGGTGTTGGGATCCCATCTGGTGACAGGGATCTCATCCAGTGACAGGGATCCCATCCTTTCACAGGGATCCCGCCCAGCCGTGTCCCACTGGGTGTTCCTGAGCTTGGCTTTGCCTGTGCCCACCCCGAAGTTTCTGGGGCAGGGGGAGTCCCCGGGGCTGGGCTGGAGGGTTGCTGTGTAATGAATAAATCACGGGTTTGGTGGTGTCACCGGGCAAGAATGCGAGGATGAAACCAGGTGACAAAGGAGGATTTGTGATAAGGATCTCGCTGAGTCACTACTGAGATTGCAGGGGATGACACACGTTTGGGCAAGGCCATGTGTTATGAAAAGCCCAGGAGGGAACTGGTGGCCTGTGTGGGGGTGGCAGCAGCGTGACCTGTGCCCAGAGGGACCTGCCAGACTGGCCATGGGGGTGGCAGCAGCATGACCCGTGCCCAGAGAGACCTGCCAGACTGGCCACGGGGGTGGCAGCAGCATGACCCGTGCCCAGAGGGACCTGCCGGGCTGGCTGAGCTGTGCCCAGTGTTTCTGGACACGTGGGAAGCTGGCGTGGGCTGTGGGATGTAGTGTGTGTGTACCCCGGGCATCTGGGGGGGCTCCAGTGCCCTCTTGGGGTCCCTGTGGGGGGGGGCCCTGCCAGGTCAGCTCCCCCAGCTCAGGGGCAGCAGTTTGGGTGCTGACGTGGGCAGCAGTGAAGGGTGAGGTCACTGGTGGTGTCTGGACGTGGTGATGGGCTGATTGTCAGGACACAGGCTGTTCTGGACAGCAGGATAAAGGTGTCTCAGAGGCCAGGAGGAAGGAACAGCTTGAGCATGTGGTATTTTGGGAGCTGGGCAGGAGGGCAGGAGCTGCTCCTTGAGGAGACATTCAAGTGCCAGCTGCCCAAGAGATCGTGTGGGAGCAGCCCGACCATCCACCCTCCCACGTGGGCACAAATGCTGCTCACCCAGGGCAGCTTGAGCCTGGCTGGGCTGTGGAACACCCTGGCAGGGGCCCAGCTGTGTGTCTGCTTCAGCCTGTGTCTTGTACAGGCGATGTTTGGGGCTGTCCAGCTTCTGGATTTCATCAGGGGGGAGTAACCTTGGAGCAGGAGACACTCCCTTTCCCTCCTTCCAGGGGCTCAAGGGCTGCTGGGCAGAGCTCACACCCCTGGGACAGCTCTGTGGGACCTGCTTGGGGAAGTGGCTTGGAGAAAGGTGGAGACAGTGGGTGATGGTGCTGGGAAGGACCTTCAGGAGATGCCCTTCCAATGGGAAGGAACCTTGGGAGGTGTCTAAACCAAACTCCTTCTCAAAGCAAGGTCAGCTCTGAGGTCAGACCAGGTAGTTCAGGGCTGTATTGAGCCTGATCCGAAAACCTGCAGGGGGTGGCGGCTGCCCAGCTCCTGGACAGCCTCCCTCACCACTGCAATGTCCTCATTGTGGGGTAAAAACACCCCTTAAACCCAGGATTGTGCTGTCCCTGATGAGGGGTCCCAGCTCCTGGTGTCCATGGAGCAGGAGGTGTAGGGGCGGTGGAGGATGAGGGAGCCCATGATGAGTGGATGCAGTGAGATGTTTCCTGGCAGCAGCAGGAGGCAGGAGCTCACTGGGTGGCATTCCCAGGGACTTCCATAGGATTGCTGTGGCTCTCCCACGGCTCAGTAAAGCCTTGCTTTTCTCAGCCCTGGGAAAAAACCTCTTTGCTCTCAGCGCTGCTGGGAAAGGTGCAGTGAGATGAGGCTGGGGGAACACTGTGCCCTGGGTGTCACAGCAGGGTAGGCACACTGTGGTCCAGGCTTTCCTTCAGCTGGAGGGCAACTCGGCACTGCTGGGACCTCGGGATGGGCTGAGCCATGGCCTTCCATGGAGCACAACACAGCAGGAGGCTCCTGCCTTGTGGTACCTGCACAGCTTCAGGGTTGAGATAATTTTATCTGTATTTTTTAATGTGGAAATCTGAGGTTCTGGCACGGTAATGAGAGCTGGGAATTGGGTGACAGACGTAGGAGAATCTCTGGCTGCCCCTGGGGTTCCTCCATCACCACGTGTCAACACCACAATGACATCACAGCAACCCAACACATCCTCTGCATTAATATTTATTTTTCTCTTATGGCTACAAAGTCTGTTTTTATGAGAATATTTTCCCACAGACCCAACAACAAATGTCAGGTTGACCTAAGGGTTGTTCTTGCCTCAGTTTTCTCCGGGCGCCCTCTTCTCCCGCCAGCCGGGTACAAGTTGTTTCGAGAATAATTAGACTGTTACAAATCATCTTCTGCCTCTTTTCCCTTCCACCAGAACACATTCCCATGCGCTGATCCACAGTTGGGTTGTTTTGTCTGTCAGACTTTGTGCAATCCTGTACCTCTGCAGCTGCCCAGCACATGGCTGCTCACCCCACCCCACCCAGAACCACCCTGAGCTCTACAGGGGAAGGATTCGCTTGGCCAACAAACACTGCAGCTGGGCTGGGCTGGGCTGGGCTGGGCTGCTGGTGGGACACAGGTTGGTGGGATGACCCAGAGAGGCTGTGGCTGCCCCATCCCTGGGAATGTCCAAGGCCCATGGCAGGGGGTGGCACTGGGTGAACTTTAAGGTCCTTCCAACCCAAACCATTCCACGATCCTGTGATCCACTAATGTCCACACAGAGGAAGGACCTGCTTTTTGGCTCCAAGACCAGCCTGGAGAGTGACCTTCTCTTTTAGTCCATCCCAGCCAATGGTAGGACACCCCTGACCATTGCCACCTCTGTAATCCACCAGAGCAGGTTGCTCCAAGCCCTGTCCAGCCTGGCTGGCTCACGCTGCTGCCCACAGGTGTTTCTTGGAAACCATCCCAAACGCCTTCGTGCCAGGTCACAGGAAGGACGGGGTGAGGAAGTGCTGCAGTAAATACCCCCACGGCTCAGGCTGCTGTTGTTTCCCACGGGCTCAGGGTGTGCACAGTCAGCCCAGAGGGCTCTGCCCTTCCCTTGGAGGCAGCGCCGGGGCTGAAGCACCAACTGAGCCCCTTCCAGACAATCTCAGGCGGGATCTGCTGAACTCGGAATGTCTCCTGCTGACAGAGACTGTCCAGGTGCTCTCTGCCTCATTCCTGCCCACTTCCCAGAGCACTGGGCATGTGAATCAGACTTTAGAGCTGTTTAATAAAACCACACAAGTGTTTCTAGGACATTTGTACCACGTTCTGGAGGCCACTGTAAAACACAAAGATTAATCACTGCAAACAGCAAAGCAGGTAAATGAGGAATTATTTATATTAGTTTGCATTCAGAGCATTCCCTGTGTCCTGGCCTGGCCTGCTGGGCAGCTCCTGGCACCAGCTGGCCATGAAGCACAGGAAGGATGTGGGTCTTTTGGAGTGAGTCCAGAGGAGGCCGCAGAGATGCTCTGAGGGCTGAAGACAGGTTGGGATAGTTGTGAATGTTCAGCCTGGAGAAGAGAAGGCTCCAGGGAGACCTGAGAGCCCCTTCCAGTGCCTAAAGGGGCTCCAGGAGAGCTGGAGAGGGACTTGGGACAAGAGATGGAGGAACAGGACAAGAGGAATGGTTCCCACTGCCAGAGGGCAGGGATAGATGGGATATTGGGAAGGGATTTTTGGCTGTGAGGGTGGGCAGGCTCTGGCACAGGGTGCCCAGAGAAGCTGTGGCTGCCCCTGGAACTCTAGAAGTGTCCAAGGCCAGTTTGGATTGGGCTTGGAGCAACCTGGGCTGATGGGGGGTGTCCCTGCCCATGGCAGGGCGTGGCAGTGGATGATCTTTAAAGTCCCTCCACCCCAAACCATTCCCTGATCCTGTGCCAGGCACCCAGCGCTCCCACAGCCGGCCGAGCGGCACGGTTGGCATTGCACCCCCACACCAGTGACCCACCAAACCCTGCTGCTCCGTTTCCATCACCTCAGAGCTTCAGCACGAGCCCTGAAATGCTGAGACAGCCAAACATGCAGCGAGCCACGGCGTGAACTCCACTTCACCTTCCCCGGCCACGCTCCGCCGCGTCCGCCCTGGGCACTGGAGGTGCTCCAGAGGGACAGGGGGAATTCTTCCCACCGCCCCCCTCCGTGCAGGCCTTCCTTGGGAACTGGGAGGGGGGAGGTTTCATTTAGTGCCTGAGTTGTGAAATGTTCTCTGGAAGTCCTGCAGATTCCTTGCTCCGTCCCCTGGGGATATTTCTGCAGCCCGATCTGCACCCCTGGAGCGTGCAGGGAGGTGTGTGCTGGGACAGCGGGTGCTGCACGGGCAGGTGTTAATGGGAGCACTGGCAGGGCCTCTGTCAGCACCCCGGCACTGATGGAGAGGAAGGGATGTCTGGAGACAGGCAGTTCCATGAGGCAGGAGTGACTGGTTGTGCTGCTGGGAACCAGTTGTTCCCTGTTATCTCCTGGTGGGGCACGGTGCGGGTCGGACGCGGCAGCTCCTCCTGGGGGGAAGAGCAGAGCTGAGCAGGGCGCTGATGTCCTGCCAGGGCTTGGGACACCCGGCTCAGTGTGTCTGGCTGGGAGAGGGGGTGACCCTGGGCCTGGCACACGGGCGGTGGGGGCTCTCCTCAGCAAGGTGTAAATGCTGTGCTGCTGGACGGTGGGTGAGCCCTGCACCCCTCTGGGGCTGTGGAAAGCATTACCTGCTTTTCCATTTGCACATCCAGACCTAACTGCTCTCACTTCCCTTCTTCCAACATCTCTTGGTTTCACTTGCCCTCAGGTGAGGCTGAATTGAGCTGCACATCCCTCTGAAGGGGTCAGGGCCCCCTGCCCATGTGTGGGACATGGCAGTGAACCCAGCCCAAGTTTTGGGGCACCTGTTGAGAGCACCACGTGGAGACACTTCTGTTTGGACAGACCAAGGGAGAAAAAGAACCAGCAACACCTTTAATTGAAAACAGAAGCACCAAAATGCTCCTCAGTGCTCCCCCCTCCTGTTTGCCTTCCCTGGGTTGTAAGTTCCAGAGGCTCAATCCTTTCTCTTGAGCTGGCACTAAAACTCTGTCCAGGAGGACTAAAATTGCTGTATCCAGGCAGGGCTTTGCTGTAACCTCGGTGTTGGCATGGACCTGATGCTGATTCTGCTTTAACATCCAGTGGCTCCAGCTCGTGTGGGCATTGGGTGGGGTGACCTGAGGAGGAAGGTGCCCCCAAACCCCCACTGAGAGGCTGGTGGAGCCACAGCTCCTACTCTGGGCTCATCCAACACCCAGGGAGCCCCTCTGCTCCACCAGCTGCCTCTGTTCCTTCTCTTTGGGGTTGTTGCAACACGAGAACTCGCCGTGTGAGCTGTTCAGATTGTTCCTGTGATACACAGGGTCTCGCCGTGTCTCCCTGTTGCTCAACGAGCTGCAATCCAGCCGGGCTCAGACTGAGCTGCCTTGTCCTCACCTCATCCTCCTTGCAGGGAGGGCTGGCTTTGGGCTGGCTGCTCTTGCCAGGCTGTTTCCCTTCCCCTTCTCCTCTCGCACGCACTCCCAGCCAGGCACTGCCTCTCCCTGCAGCCTGTGCTCTGCTGAGAGCTCTCACGAGGGGCTGTATCAAACTGCAAGAGCTCTTAATGAATCATTTGTCACTGATAACACTGGTAACAGCTGCACCAGCAGCACTCAATGTACAAACGCTGCCCGAGCTTGTTCTCACCCATTAACTCTGCACAGGACAGGCTGCCCAGAGCACGGCAGGGTCACCCCACGTGGGGTGCACACCCTGGGACAACATCAATAAGGTGCCAGTGAGGGCCAAGGCTGAGCTCCCCGGCCACTCCACAGCCCCAAAGAGAGCAAAGCTCAGCCTAAGCTCCTCCAGGAATCCCAGCCAAGGGACAGGGAGTGTGGAGAGGCACAGAGGGGCTGTGGCTGCGAGACACCCAAATCTTCACTGTCCCCACTGGGCAATGCCAGGGTGCAAACAGGCAGGAGTACATCTCCCTGACTGTAAGGGGGGGCAGAAGCAAAACACCCCGTTACTCCTTCAGGAGAACTCCCTGCCCCTGGAAGTGTTCAGAAAGCGAGGGGATGTGGCACTGTTCGATCTGGTTTCGAGGGCACGGGGGTACTCGGTCAGAGTCTGGATTTGGCAGCTTCTCCAGCCCGGCCTGGAAGTGCAACGTGAGCATCAGCTGCTCCCGTGAGCTCTGTGTTCCTGGGGCTTGTGTTGCAAACATCTGGCAGGCTCTTGGCTGTTTGTTTTTCCAGGCTCACACACATTTTAGTCATTTCTGCTGGGCAGGCCACGGTGCTCTGCAGGAAACGAGTCTGGCCAGGGCAGATCTGGGCTTGCTTTGGGAGGGAAGTCGGGGAGAATGAATATTTGCCCTGTGGCATCAATTTCCTGTCTAGCATTCTCCAAAAAGCAGCTGGAAGACGCCCAGGAACACAGCTGGTTCTCTGTGTGCCTGGCATCCTCCCGCAGGGGCGAGAGGGAGCCTTCTGGCTTCCCCTCCTCTTTCCACATCCCTTCCACCCTCCAGAATTCCCAGAACCATCACTTTGCTGGAGAGCTCCTCTCCTCCGGAAACACCAATTCATTATTCAGTTTAATGGCCCGTGTGGCAAAGTGCAGATCCTGCCTCGGGAGAGGGTGATGCAATGGGTGGGTGGGAGGGAGGCACTGCCAGCACTCCCAGAGCCTCGTGGGCTGGGCAGGCACCTCAGAGCCACTTGACCTTTTAACCATAGTGAATTTTAACAATTTCCTTTATGAGGCTGACGTGTGGTAGCTCAGGGCCATGTCCACTGCTGACATCCTTTGGTAGGAGCTGGTGGCATGAGAGGACACAGGGACCAAATGCATCAGTTGCAGGGAATCGCTGCTTGTTGCTGTGTAGTTACAATAATAACAACAAAAAAATCCCTTATAACTGATTTATTTTAAATGTGCCTTATTTGTGAATGAAATTCTGTTGCAGGTGTCATGTAAAAGGCTTTTAGTGGCTCAAGGTTGACATGTCACGAGTACAGATTTCATAGAGTTACGGAATACCCTGGGTTGGAAGGGACTCACAAGGATTACTGAGTCCAACCCTGGCCCTGCACACGACACCCCACCAATCCCACCATCACATTCCATGATTCCCACGGGGGCAAACATCAGCTAACAAAGACTGGCTTCATGTGACCCCACCCCAAACCTCTCATCCACTTTTTCACCTTCCTTCTCATGAGGCTCCGGTCGGGACAGACTCTCTTTGTGCCCTCACACAGCGTTTGCAGCTGTTGGTTGTGGTTATGGAAATGCTCTATTTGAATAGTTACGGGAACAAATTTCAGCCGAGGGCTTGGTGTGGCTCCAGGCACGTCGGGGCAGCGCCGGAGCTGCCCCGGGTGGCTCCTCCGTGCCCTGAGAGGCCGCGGTGGGGCCGAGGGTGTGGGATCGGAGGGCAGGATTAGCCGGGAGCAGCAGCAGGCAGCTCAGATTAGCTGTGCCGGCGGCGCAGGGCGGGGGAGATGCCGCATCCCCGGGGAGCCTGATCGGCGCTGACACGGCTCCCGGCCCACCCTGCACGCCGGGACACGACACCCCCCGTGCGCTCCGGCATCAGCTGACACGGCTCTGAGCTCATCGCCCGGGCGGCTCTGAGTCACTGCCAGAGAAATCACAGCCTCGCTTGTCTTGGAAGGGATCTTACAGCTCATCTCGTTCCACCCCCTGGGCAGGGACACCTTCACTGGACCAGAGCGCTCAGAATTGAAATCTTATTTACAAACCAAATACGTGCTGAAAGTTGAGCACTCCCCTGACAGGGCACTACTTGTGGCTTTGGGTTTTGTTCTTCTTTTTCCTTTTAGATCATGTGCTGTGACAGCAGAAAGAATGTGACTGAATTTCTTTGGCAATCTGTTTGTCTGCAAAGTATCTCTGGGCTTTTGAGGGGAGGTAAAAGCCAAAATAGCTGTAGGTGTTGTACCGAATAAGGCTGTCACCACCCCTGCCAGGGCATCGTTACCCGTCTGGACAAATAAGTGGATTTTTTTGTATCCAGGGTTCATTTTCCTTCCGGTGTGCCCTGTAAGGCCAACTAACACGAATGGGAGTTGTGTAAACACACCCAGAACAGACCCTTCCAGGAGGACCTCGTTAGCTCTTTCTTCCTGTGGTTTGCATTCTGAATAGCTAAATTTTATGGATTAGCAAGAAAGCTAAAAACTATGGCAAAGCAACCCTGGCTATTGCCAATCCCAAAGTGTTTACTGAGTGAGTTTTAATGAGTCAGCTTTGAGAATGGGTTGGTGGGTCCACATGCAACCAGACCTCTGCACAATCCATACAAAGGCAACCTGATCAGCCAGCTGGATAAATATCCCACTGACCTCTTCCTCTGAGGCAGTGTAATTCCCTGGGAAATGCTGTTTCCAAGGGAAAACCACGAGAAATTCTCATAAACTTTGCTTTCCCAACCTGCCAAAGAGGCGTTTGCAAAGGGAGTCACGTACAGGAGAACCCCAGAGGATGTCCCTGGGACAGCAGTGCTGCAGGGATTGCTTATTTCCTGGAATACACTGAGCTCCAACCATCCCCCATCCAACTGAGCTGGGATTTCTGTGGATGCTGTATATTTAAGACAACTATGAGAAACCTGCAGCCCCCAACATCCCTTCCCTGGCCTCGGGGTGCTCAGTTCTTCCCACATTATGGTGGGATGAGATGTGTTTTCATGTGTGGTCTCCCAATGGTATTTGAAGGACCATCAAGTGGGAAAGATCCTTCCCTGTTTCATCTTCTCCCTGTGGGTTTGAGGGAATGGAACTGCAGGAGGGACCTGGGTTGTATCAGAACAAACATTACAAACTTGCAGCTCAAACAGTGAAACATCTGAATTCAACATCTATCAGTGTGGATCAATTATCAGGATCATGAGAAAAATGAATGCCTTTAAAAAGGGATGATGAAACTGTGGTGAAGAACACAGAGGTTGGGAATTTGCCCTCCTTTTTACAGGCAAATTTTGGAAATCTTAAGCAGAAGTAAGATTTAAATAGAGAAATGTTCCTGTGCAATAGCAATGGCCTTGTGGTAAAATGGTAACACTCTGTGTGGCTGGTGCAGGGCTGGTGTGGGGCTGGGAGACAGGGAAACCTCCAAATCCACCCGGATAGAGAGGAACAGGAGAAGGAAGAGAGGAAATTCAGTGGGAGAACAGGAAGATCCATGAGAAAACCCAGGGAAGGAGGTCCTGGGGGGTCTCCAATAATCCCAGACTGTCTGTGGGCCCTCAGTCCTCTCCCTGCTTGTCCTCGCTTCCCACAGCTGTGGAAAACATTCCCCGAGGATGGGATCCCAGCAGAACCCTGCCAAGCAGGGAGAAGAGGCTCCCACAGCCATCCCACATGACCCACATGGCTATTTTGATATTCCCATCTCACCTTCCAAGCCCTGTCATTTTGACATTAGCTCTTGGGGTGGAATTTAACATTCTTGCTTTCAATAAAGCAAGCAAACAAAAGGACAAGGTTTCCTTTCTTGTTTTTATTGCTGTTCCAGTCCAGCTCTGTAATGCTATTTTTAGAATGCTGTGTTTTAATGCTAGGGATGAATTGCTGGGATTTCCCTTGGCTAACATAAAACAGAGGATCTGCTCTTTGGTATTAGCAGCCAGCCAGGAAATCCATGGCTGGTGCCAAAGCCAGGCCTTCCTTCATAAATCTGTATTTATTTTCATTTCCTCGTGCAGCAGTGACGTGCCAGATCAGCTGGGCTGAGTTCTGACACGTTTGTAGGGCTGAACTGGAACCGAGGGACCGGATCTGCCTCTGTCTGATTCACACACAGCTGGGAAATGCTGGTTTTCAGGGAATCAGGGACTGGGACTATTTTCTGATCCCTATAAAGAAGTGGCAAAAGACAGTTGTTGCACAGGGAGCTTTAAATGTGAGAAAACATAAGTGATGAATCCTGTATGTCTGATTGCCTTTAACAAGGTGACAATTCTCTTTAACTGATCACAGATTGATTACACGGCAGGAAAGCCATTCCCCTCTCTCTGGATCCGGGGTAATTCCCAAATCACTCGTGTCCTGGTGCTGCTGTGGCCTTTCCCCTCAGCCAGGGAGGTGTTACGTGGCCAGGATTTAATGAGCCACTTTTTAAAGGTCTGTTTTTACGAGTTCTGAAAGGCAATACCTACATGTAAGTCAGTGCCATCCTTAAAATAAGCAGCAGCTCCGGGCACTCTGGCGCTGAGCAGGGCACGCGTGGCACGGGGATTGCAGGGCAGTGTTCAGGACAGGGCAAGGTTCCTGGAACAGGCTCCCCAGGGCAGAGGTCACGGCCCCAAGGCTGCCACAGCTCAAAAATCATTTGGACAATGCTCTCAGGCACAGGGTAGGATTGCTGGGGTGTCCTGTGCAGGGCCAGGAGTTGGACTCGATCCTTCTGGGTCCTGTCCAGCTCAGGACATTCTGTGATTCCATGGAATCCATTCCACACCTTGCACAGTGTTTGAGGCAGCAGCTGATGAACAGATTATTAGACACCTAAATTAATCTCAGGAGCAGATCCCTCTAGGCCAGTGAAGTCCCAGGGTACAGTCCCACGCTGTACAGCCGAGCACTCCTCACTGGAATGGGCACCCGAGCGAGCAGGTTGTGGGAGCAGCACCAGCAGAAAGGCACAAGTGTAGCAGGAGCAGCAGGTACTGGACTGGGAGTCATAGAACCACGGGATCATCAAGGTTGGAAAAGACCCCTAAAATCCAGTCCAACCATTACCCCCAGCGCTAAACTGTGCCCCAAGTGCCACATCCGGATTTTTTTGAACCCTTCCAGGGATGGTGACTCCACTGCTGCCCTGGGCATCCTGTGCCAGTGCCTGACCACCCTTTCCAAGGAGTTTTCCCTAATCTCGAGTCTAAACCTCCCGTGGTGCAATTTAAGGCTGTTTCCTGTTGTCCTGTTGCTCCGTACCTGGGAGAAGAGACCAGCCCCCACCTGGAATGAGAAGATCTTTAAGGTCCTTCCAACCCAAGCTACAATTCCGTGACTAAAGCACAGCCTCCACCCTTTAGCACCACTGATGACTCCACTGCTCTTTCCTCAAGCAGGGCAGGGCAGCTCAGGCAAAGGCCCACCCAGGGCTAAGGGGGACCCTGAGCAGGGCTGGATTGTTCTGGGGCAGGGACTGGCTCTTATCAAGGTTTAGAGCAGCGGGTACATGGACCTTAATCCTGCTAGGGCCTCCAGGCGTGACAGCTCCATAAATATTGAATGTGCCTTAATCTTGGGGTGGGGAGCATGACTTGTATCCCCAGGGAAGTACTGATTCTCCCTTTGTGTGGCTGTTGCTGCACTGAGATACCGCACGGAGTGAGTGCCGCCGTATCGCCGAGACACGGCCGTGCTCGGGGACACTGCACACACAGCAAACAGCAGCACCACAGCGCTTTTGTTCTGCAGGCACCAAGCCCAGGTCGGCAGGTGACACACTGCAGAACTCCCCAAAGCAGTCCTTGCATCCTGGCAAGGGAGGTTCTCTGCCTGAAAACAGGGCTTAGGGTGGTGCCCTCCCACAGAGCAGTGGGAAGGAGGAAGAGTGCATGGACAGTGGGACACGTTCTGTCCCCGTGAGCTGATCCCAGTCTGCTGAGCTGCCAGACACCCCAAACCTGCTGGGAGAAGTGGGAAGTGGTTTCAACCCCTTCCCCAGCCACTGCTTGATTTGGGTGGAGGTTTCCTGCACACCTTGCAGAACAAACCACGGCCTTTCCTCTCACCCTTAGAAAGAAAGGCCACCAGGTAAAGGTCAGGAGGCCAAGGTTTGTGTGTAACTGTGGGTTCTGTAGGGAAGCAAAGCATGGATTGTGAAAGGAGGCTGCAAACTGTAGGATGCAAGGTTGGTTGTTCTCCACGGCTTTCCTGTGGCGAAGGACGTGACTGATGCCCTGTGACAGCCCGTGCGTGGAGCCTGCTGCTCCTGCTGCTGCAGCTGGGGACTCTGTCACTTCCCACCAGCACAACGCCAAAGGAATACTCTTTGGGAATGAAATTTCCTGAGACGAACTGGAGGAGCACAAAAGCTCTCCCCACGGCTGTTAGGAATAAGTTCATTGTGAGTTTATTCGCAGCATTGTGAATAAATGCTGAATTATGTATTGCACTGTCCCTGTGTGCTGTGGTGGGGGATGTGCAGGCCTGAATGACGGGAGAAGACCTTTCGTTTTAAGTCATGAGCTGCTGCACTTTAGGATGGACCCAGAAAGCCCAGCCTGACTTCTCAGCAAGGCTCAGCCTCACACATAGTGATGAGACGTAGGTTGTACATTGATGCTGTGGATTGCTTGGGGTGCAATTTCACCCCCAGGTTGTGTATGGGCAATGTTTGGTCTGCCCTCATTTGCACCTTGGTGGCTGCAGCCTCCATGGGCTTTCAGCAGAGGGAAGGAGGTGGTTAAACCTCCTCTCAGCCCTCCTGCCCCAGCCCTGGGCTGGCCAGGAGCTTCTGTATTTCAACCCCTAAAAACCCTCTGGCAAAGTTTTATCGCCATGGAGTGTCAACACAGCTTGAGAATTGTGGCTGCAGGTCACCAGAGATGGGGGCACAGCTACTGGTGACATGTTGTGTAAACAGGAAGAAAACATGCCTGTTCCCTCGGTGACTCCATAGTGACCGGGAAACATGTCCCATTTCACAACCACCTCCTGCCTTTCCCGGGTCACGGCCACCGCTCTCCTGCCTGGGTCTGCTGCTCTCAGGTGGGTGACAGCCTGGATCCACCCTTTGCACATCCTGACGTGTCCTGTCTGCCCAGAGACAGCCTGTGAGGCAGGTGCAGCTCCCACGGCAGGCTCCGAGCTCGGCTCCCAGCTGGAATTTAACCTGTGCCAAGCGCAGCTGGAGGGAAGCGCTGTGGAAATCACACAGAGGGACCAAGGTCACTCCGCATGCTGAGCCCCACTGGAGCCCAACAAAAACAGCCAGCACATGGATTGCTTCCCACAGGAGCTGTGGACACCTCTGTGTGCACAGCTGACAGCAGAGTCACAGAATGGGTGGGTTGGAAGGGACCTTAAAGCTCACCCAGTTCCAAGCCCCTGCCATGGAGTCCTAATTCATGCTCCCAGACATCTCAACAGCTCTGAGCCTTCTGCTGACAGCTGGGCCAAATTCTTCAACAGTTTTTTTCTGGAACACATCTCAAGCAAACCTAAAGCTTTTAAAGCAATTTTGTCTAAAATATCTTTCTTAAATCATTTAGGATCCTTAGAAGCATCTGTGTATGGAAACCATCGCTTGCTGAAGGATAATTCCCAGGAATGAGGTGCAATTGGTGGTGCTGAGCAGATCATTGCACTCTCATGTGCTACAGGAGAGCCAAAGCAACCACCTTGTGACTTCTGCAGATTTCTGTTGCAGGCCCCTCAGGAACCAGCCCTCACAGCCATGGTGGTGCCTGACACAACTCATTTACTGCCCTGGGCTCTCTGAGCTGCCAGCTCAGCCCCCATCAGCCACAGGTCACCTCAGGTGGCCACAGGCCAAGACAGCTGAGCTCTCTGAGTGCATTTGCTGGTGGCAACAAGAAGGGAGCAGCCAAGTCCAACTCCTTTGGCCATATCTTCCCCAGTATCTGCCTTTAGATCGCCAAAATAACCATTTCTGCACGTCAGTAAATGTTACCTATACTTTGGGTAACAAAAATACACCCTCCCACTTTGGATGGGGTGTTGGCCTTGCCCCATCTGAAGTCAATGGGTTTAACTGATGAGGAAACAGGTCACTAAAGCAAAGCAAGAAAAATCTTGTTCCATCTCATTTTCGGCCCGTGTCCCGCACACCAAGGTATGAGGATAGGGCTGCATTTTAACCACGGTGCTGTGGCACAGCCTGCAATCCACATCCACGTGCTGTTATCTCGTTGGGGGAGATAAATGTAAATTGTCGGGCCGTGCCACAGAAATGCAACATTTGCGTTTTCCTATCAGGATGTGCCAGGACATTGCAGTGCAGTCGCAGCCCAGCAGTTAGTAACCAACACGAAGTGGAGGAAGGAGTTGCCTCATCTCCTGCCAAGCACCATAAGCTGTCATTTACAAGTATTTTAAAAGCGATGGAGCAGAGCCCAAGAAAAGCTCCAGAACTATGTCAACAGTTCATATCACAATAGAATTTTAGGGCTTGCAAAGCCAGAGTCTCCTCAGTATTCCTTATGGCTAGTCCCATTCCTTTCACTGTTAGCTGGGAGACTGGTGGATTGGTTTTGCATGCTGGATCTCAGAATGATGCACAGACTGATATGACCTGCTCGATTCGAGTAAGCCCTTCCATCCTCCTTGGGATGCTCTGTCCTCTAAACAATCCTGGCTTCCTTCATTTGTATTTTCCTTCTGTCTTTTCCTGTTTCTCAGTGACTCCAAAGTTCCCTCAGCACTGCCTGGTGTTTCTTCCAGTAGCTCATCAAGGCTGTAACATCTGTCTTGTTCCATCCATCCTTTCCCCCTTCCAAAGGGAGGGCTCCCTGTGCAGTTTCTTTTGGCAGGATTTTCAGGTTTGTTTTTTTTCAGAGCCAGCAGTAGGAACGTTTCCCTCCCTCCAGCTCGTGTGTTTAAATTGGGAAAGAGCAGGTCACTGGTGGCTGGGGGGAAGGGGAAAGATTGATGGGGCTTCTGCGTTCCCGTGGGAGTTTCCTGTCAGGCTCCTGGGAAACTGCTGAGTCCTGCACGGATGAACCTCACCCTTATGGGAACAGTTCTGTTTTGCCCAAGGAGCCATCAGAAGTGCCACCATCAACATCGCCATGGAGCATTAGATCTTACAGATATGCCCTTGAACACCTTACAGATAGAGTACAAAACCTCTGACCCCTCTGCATCTTCTCCTGGGGCTTTGGGTTTTTGCTTGGGCATTTCAACAGCACAAGAGGAAACAGCTGTGCCAGGGGACAGTCAGGTTGGACATCAGGAGAAATTTCTTTATAGAAAGGGTGGTCAGGCATTGGAAGGGGCTGCCCAGGGAGGTGTGGAGTCCCCAGCCCTGGAGGTGTCCGAGGAAGGACTGGGCATGACACTCAGTGCTCTGGGCTGGATGACAACGTGAGCATTGGGCACAGGGTAGACTCAATGATCCTAGAGGTCCCTTCCAGCCTTAATGGTTCTATGATTCCCTCCCCAAATCCCACCCTGCTAGCTGATGCCCTCTCCCCTCCGTGCCTGTTTCCACAACCACTCGACTGCTGGAGCTGCCTGTGCTCTGTATTCCCTTCTCACTCCAGCCTTGTATCTCCGACGCTTTTCCTGGCACCCTTCCCAAGTTCTCTTGCTGCCAAGTCAGACTCAGTACAAGCTTCTTGTATTCCTTTTCAAATCCTTTCCTATGGTGGCAAATAAGCCCGCTGTCCTCCACACACACACTCCTGTTATTATCCTTGACAGCTCTTCACTTCTGGCACTCAGCTGCTGCTTAACCATACAGATCCTCCTCTGAGTCACCTCATGTGCTCTTGAGGCCAAGAGCTTGACTTTGATTTGGCAATGTCACGGCAGGAGCACTGGGATCTCCTCCCTCAGGATCCCATTCCTGTCTTGCATGCCCCACTGTCATCAGCATGTGTGTCTCGCTCTGCTCTGAGCCAGGACCATGCCCTCACCCTTGCACACATCACGAACACCCTGTACACACCATCAGCACCCTGCACACAGCACCAGCACCCTGTACACACCATCAGCACCCTGCACACACCGTCAGCACCCTGCACACACCACCAACACCCTGCTCCCTCACGCTGTCCCTGATTTTACCATTTCCGTGCTGCTCTGGGGAGTTTCTATTCTTTGCACAGCATGACCTGCCTGCCCTTGACTCCTAGGTAGCCCTTTTGTTCAGATCCCTTCCCCAAACATCCTTCCACGGAGGCTGCTCTCCCACCAAGCTCCCGTCCTTGTGGCATTTGCTGAGTGGGGGGAGCTGAGCAAACCAAATAAATGCAGCAAATATTGCTTGGGAAGGGGAACTAATGCACTGTGCACGGAGCACCAGGAATAACCTCGGTGCCTGTCCTTCCCCTGACCCCTCCTGCTGCTCCTCCACCAGCGGCAGCAGGCCCGGCACAAGGACCCCCTGCTCCCCCCGAATCCCCCGCACACCTACGGAGCGATGAGCGCTGTCGCTCTGCTCCTCCCTAGGAAAACAACCGGAGCTTCCCAGAGGAGCTGTTTGCAGACAGCCCTGCAAAGCCGCTTCCCCGCGCCGCGCTCCGTGCACTGCAAATAAAAGGGCAGCCTAAAACAAGTCGGGTTTCTCTTTGCCTGGGGAACGCTGCAGGTGCGGACACACCTCTCCGCCCTGCCACCCCCTCGGTCAGCCGCGCTTTGTGCGAGGAGGGTGTTGGTGTTTATTGCCTTTTCCCCCAGCTGCCCACTGGCACGGACTTTGCTCCTCCGGGCTGGGATTTCGGAGCAGCGGGAGGCTTTCCACGTGTGTTTGAGAAGGTACAAAGCCTGCCGGAAAACAATGGAAATAGCTGCCTTATGACTGCTGCGTGTCACGCACTCGCTTCTCTCCCGTCGGTTTGTCCTTGGAGCTGCTCGCAGCGCCTGGAACCCGCTCCCGAGCGCTCCGCTGGCACGCACCCGCTCGGCCGTGCCGTGCGGGGCACACACAGCCCGCTCCCACCGCTCTCAGCCCACCGCGCCCGTGTGGGGCGGGGATTTCGGGTGGGCATCCTGCTGCGAGCAGCCAGCTGCTGCTGCTCCCTGCTCTGCCTCCCCCGGGCACGGCCCCCTGCCAGCTCCCCGCTCCTCGGGACAGCGGCTGCTCACCCCGGGACCGCAAATCCTCCGACCCGCGACGGGCTCCCTTTAGCCCCCTCAAGGACTCCCCAGGACTGGATCCCCTCCTCTACACAACAAGGATAGGCTCCCCTCGACCCCTTCAAGGACAGGATCCCCTCAGTTTTCCCCCGCACAGGCTCCCTCAGCCCCCCGAAGGACAGGATGTGTTTGGTGTCCATGTTCCCCAGGACTGCACCCCTTCGCCCCACGCCCTGTCAGGGACTGGATTCCCTTGTCCACTCCCCCAGCCCAGGCTCCTCTCAGCCGCCCTAAGCACAGGATTTCCCCCGGACCGGTTCCCCTCATGTCCCTCTGTGCAAGCCCCCACTCAGCCCCTCTCAGCGGGCACAGCCGGGGTCCAGGGGCGCAGCATCCCGCTCCATCCCTCCCTCCCTGCCTCGCTGGCTGCCCGGGCGCTGCGTGCCTGCCGCCCAGCTCTCCCCCTCTCCCTCCCCCTCGGCAGCCCGCGGTGATCCGCTGCTCTCACGGCCGCGCCTCACGACACCCTTCCCGGCACGGCAGCGCCGCCATCGCGTGAGACCCGCCGGGCGCCC
>VXBX01003263.1:212685-245932 GCA_013400415.1 Scytalopus superciliaris | reverse complement strand
GAGCGGCTCCCGCGGCAGGCCGGGGGTGTGGCGCCGGCTCTGAGGGCTGGCACCGTGTCTGGTGCTTGTTGGCCCTGGCAGGGCCGGGGTGTTGGGTTTCACCGCTCCCTGTGCGGTGTAATGGCACTAATCCTATAGGAACACTGCAGGGGAACGCCCCGCTCTGCCATGGTGGTGTCACTGCAGGTGAGTCCCAGGAACACCTCAGTCACTCCAGGTGGGTCCCAGAGAACACCTCAATAATCCAGGTGAGTCCCAGGAACACCTCAGTCACTCCAGGTGGGTCCCAGACAACACCTCTGACACTCCAGGTGGGTTCCAGAGAACACCTCAGTAATCCAGGTGAATCCCAGGAACACCTCTGACACTCCAGGTGGGTCCCAGGAACACCTCAGTCACTCCAGATGAGTCTCAGGCAGGTGAGTCCCAGAGAACACCTCAGTTAATCCAGATGAGTCCCAGAGAACCCCTCTCTCTGTCCCATTGTTGTCACTCCAGGTGAGTCCCGGATTTTCCCCTGTTATGGCATGTATTGCTGCCCTGAGTTTGGAATGACTGGGAGCATAACACGTTCCAGAGGAGTATCAACACACACAGGAACAGAACATTCCCCTTCCTCTTCCCTGGGCTCTGCTCTTGGTGTGCTCTTTTGTTTGGCAGGCAGGTTATTGCCAGTGTAACAGTGCTGCTGTTTGTGTGGGGTCGTTTGGGAGGAGGCTCCACTCGACTGAAACGTGAGTCACTTTCTGTAACACTGTCAGGTTTTTGCTTTAGCAATAAAACACCCAACTGTCTTAATTTCTAAGTCTGCATCTCATAATTAACAAGTAATTTAAAAGCTTTTTGTACATAGTCTGAAGAAATTCTCCCTGGAATAGTTCAGGAAACTGCTGAGGCAATTTCTGAGATGACTTCTGAGGATTCAAGGATGGGTAAGAGAGATGGAGGAAGGGGAAAGGAACATTTGCCCTTAAAACAAGGGGAGGGGAAGAACCTGGGACACTTAAGAGACTCATGAGCAGCTGTTTTGGTAGCAGGAAAGATCCTAATATGTTTAGAAGTTAGTTTTTAAGCAATGACAGGGTAAAGTGATGAGCAAAAATGAGTGCAGGCTTCTCAGAGAAACAGTTGTGCCAAATTGTTGGATGAGGGACTTGTTCTGGATCTAGTTTACTGCTCAGCATGTTCTTTAATGACTTAAAGCTGGAGTTTGGTGGCACTTGAGCTAGCTGTCTCTCATTTGGATCAGTTCCTGAGCCAGTTCCTGACCCATGTGCCAGGCATATCCTAGCACAAGGAGGAAGCAGGAGCCAGTGCAGGCACAGGCTGGGAACAGAAGGGCAGTGACATTAGTTCTTTCAGCAGCAATGTCTGTGTCTGCTGATTATCACTGAGCCAGGATCTGGGATTTATGATAAGGAATACACTGGTGCCAGTCTGGGAGGGGTTGTGAGCACCTGGGAGCACCCTTAAACTCCAGTCTTTGTAAAAATAAGACATATTTATAAAAAGTGAGTCCAATGCATCAATGCAAAATCCACAGTAACCTCCTTGTCACTTGCCAAACAACACTGAGGTCTGTGATCAAGTCATGAGAATATTAAAAAAAGGGATGTTACAAAGAAAGAGGCTGCTAATATATTAATAGTTTGTAATATATTATTAGTTGTAAGAGGAATTGCATGTGAAACTTGGGCTTTCGTTATCCCTCTGTTCAGGGCTGTTGAGGTTTCAGTTCTGAGCTGCTGTAAAAAAAATAACGTGACTGATGGAAATTTAGAAAAGAGCAAAAGTAGTAAAGAGCTTAAAAATCCCGTGTTTCTCTGAAAGGATGATGGGTCTGCTCATTCTGGGAAGGACTTGAGTAACAGTGTTCACTTGTGTAGGAAGAGGGTGGTTCATTTCCAAGTGCAGATTAGGCTTTTCCTCACCTTTCTCATGTGCTTTGGTGGAATGCCATGAAGCTCTGGAGCAGCTCACCCAGGGAGTTGTGGAATTCTTCCACTGGGACTATGGAGGCAAACTTTTCCCTCGGAGCAGAGGATGGGGCAGGGAATCCTTTCAGCTCCCTCCAGTTTTGGGGATTGTGTTTAACAAAAAATCTGAAAGGAAGACACAGAATTTCCAGATCTGTACAAGAAGAGGCCTGTGGTCCTGTCCCACCCTACCCTGCCCCTCCATGTGGGATATGTGAGCTCCAAGGCAGCGACAGCCCCAGATCTTTTGATCAGAGAGTGCTGGGGTTTTACACATCCTTTGCTGCTGCTCATCCCCTCACTCAGCCACTCATGTAGCTGTGCTGCAGTTACAAGGTACAGGCCTTGATTACAAGTCATTCTCACAATTTCCTGTCCTTATATCTCTTCCATCCTTTATGTGCACGTGTTCTCATGGCCTTCACAATCTCTGCTGCTGGATCTTGTAGCCTCTCTTTTGGAGCCTTTTGGATTGCTCCTCACACAGCAGAACTGGAGTCAGCTCTGCTTTGCTCTGCCAAAGGGAGCACGTGCTCCCAACATGCAGCCTGGAGGCCCAGGGAACACGTGTGTGTGGAGGGAGCATGTCGGGCTCTGGGATTGCAGCCTTGGAGTGAGGAATATTCCCTTCTGGGCTCTGCTTTGGGTTCGTTTGCTGGGGGTTGGGTGGTACTGACAGGGGAAGGGTGCAGAGCAGAGCCCCTCACCATCCCTCTCCTTCAAGCTCCCCGTAGATGGAGCTCCACAAGCTGCTTAGCAAGACTGTTTATTAAATTCTAAAGGAAGTTTTGTTCCAGAGGGAAATAGGTTTCTTGGTGTCTTGTTAATGAAACGATAGATGTGAAGGGACTTTGGCTCTTCATGTGCTGACCAGTTTCGCATTAGAGAATCATGTAAAAATTTACAAGGCCCTGCTTTCCTCTCTTTCATTCCTTCTGCTCTCACACCTCTTTCTCACCAGATTCATTACAAGATGGGTGCTATATAACAAAAAAAATCAACAGCCAAACATCCACATGCCCATTGTTAAAGCTTAGAGGATTTTTTTTGGTATTTGCAGTCGCATATTTCTTAGAAATTAATTATTGCTAAAGATCAAAATCACTGGCTTATAATGCCTACTTTTAATGTGTTTGCATGTCATCAAACTGAGCCTGAGAGGTGTCCCAGGGCCCAGGAGGGTACAGCAGAAATTAGTGCTTCCTTGACTCCAGTGTCATGGATGTGTATTTTTGGGGACTTCTGGTTTTGCTGTTTGTTTGGTGGTTTGGCTGGGTTTTATTTTCCCTCAAGACTTTCTTATTTCACCTTGGTAGTTGCTAGTGGTAGATGAATCTTCTTAATGCTGGTGAACTTTAATTTAAGTTCTGTTGTTGTCAGCTCTGTGGAAGTTGATGGGAAGGTGCAGCTTTGCCCTGAAGATCTTCCTGGAACAGGAAATAGAACAGCAACCACATGACCTCAGGTCCTCAAAGCAGCAAACAAAAAGTTATATTTGATTTCATATTTTATTTGGCAAACAGATGAGCTTTTCTAGCGTAAATCCCACAGTTAATAGGGCACAGGGTCCCCTTTGAGATCAGCATTTCTGTCAGCCCAGGACACGAGGCAGGGCAGGCACTCCGAGGCTGCCCCACGCCGGGTACAGAACGTTCTGTGGTATCTGCTGCCCACAGAGTGCCACGTACACCACGAGCAGCAAGTGGGCACCCATCACACCTCCCACGAGTGCCACGGATGGGCACGCTGGGGGGGCTTTACGAACACATGATGTTCTCTTGCATTTCTCCTGCTGTCTCTGAGCAGCGTGCTTTGTTTTTAGTGCCTCCTGGGGCACGTAGTCCTGGCTGTGTCAGTGAGCTAAAGATTCTCTCCCATCCACCGAGACTCGCCGGGCAGGAGGGGACAATGTGCTGAGGAGGTACCAAAAGCAGATCATTTCAATTTGTGCCCTCCAGAGAAGTGTGGTAGAATGGCAGCGTCCTGTTGGCACCTACCTTGTGAACTGGGATGATCCCAAGTTTCTCCAGTGCCCACTGGGGTGTTCAGCACTTGGCCGTAGGTTTGTTCATGTTTGTGTGCCACTGGGACATGAAGCTTCGGTTCTGTGAGTGTTCTGAGTGATTGGAAATGTCAGAAAATCACAGAACTATAGAAGGTTTGGGTTGGAAGGCACCTTAAAACCATTCAGTGCCACCCCTGGGCAGGGACAATAAAACCAGGGCTGTGTTCTCTATATTGAAGCTTTGCTGCCCTTTCTACAAGTGTGTCTCAGAACTGGGGGGCCTGGAGTCCCCTCACATCCCAGGCAGTGGGGTTGCAGCAGGAGGGGCTTCCTAACAGTCCCAACCGGGGATGCAAAGAGTTTGTCAGGCAAAGGTATGGTTAACAATGGGCTAAACTACCCTTTGTCTGGTGTGCTTTGTCATGAAATGCTTTGTGGTTCAGTTCCAAGCTGGAGCATGCCCTGAGACAGCCCGGGAGAGCTCAGGAGCCCCGGGAAGGTCTGCTGGGGACACCTGGGGTGTTCGCAGGGCTGAGGAGTGGCAGCAGCTCCCGGCACTGCACTCCAGCCCTTTGTGATTCATTAGTCTGGTTTCCTCACAGGCAGGAAAAAATCCAAGCTACCTGAAATCCGAGTGTTATTTCCTGTCGTGACAAACTGATTATTTCAGGGCATGTTTTGAATGAAGCCACGTTCTGGTTTTACTCCAAGCCTATTTCTACTCTATTCACATCTATTCAGAGCAAGCACTGGGATTTGTTTTTTGCAACTGCAATTTTATGGAAGTGGAGCAAGTATTTCTGTGTACAGCATGGCCCAGCAGTACAGGCTGGATTGCTTTTTGGGTAGATGCTGACTGAAAACTTGGCTCAAAATACACTTTTTTTCTTTTAAGAGAAGTAAAGTTTCTACTGAGACTCTTAAAAATCTTTCTTTGACTAAAACAAATACCAGTTTCAATCACTAACTCTCCATTTTGCTTATCCAGCAGAAGACTCCTAGAAAATCAATGGTGTGGTTTGAGTCATGATTTCTTTTTGTGTACTAGGGATTGCCTGCTTTGTCAGGAGAGGGACATGAAAGTGGTGTGGGAGAGGAGTGAAACAAAAAAGAAAGTGAATTTGGATAATAAGGTAGAATAAAACAACATACAGAAATAATGTAAGAGCATGCAGCTGCAGCATAACGATTTTTTTTTCCTTGAGTTTTATGTATTCAGCTATAAGTTTTGTTTGAAGAGATACAGAGTTTTTTGTTATTTGGCTGGAGCAATCTCAGTCCTGCCAGATCCCCCAAGGGAGCAAGAGCTGTTGCTACAGCATTACGTGTCTGAGGAGCACAGGGTGTTGTAAGGACTTTCTTCTCCAAGAGGGTTGTCCAGCCCTGGCACAGCTGCCCACAAAGTGGTGGATCCCCATCCCTGGAAGTGTTCAACGACGTGGGGATGTGGCACTTGGGGACACGGTCAGTGGTGGCCCTGGCAGTGCTGGGGATGGTTGGACTCAGGCTCTGGGAGGGCTTTTCCAAGCCAAACAGTTGTGGGACCCTGTGGTGAGTGATCCATATGCTGAAGGGAGCTCATTTGTGTTTGAACAAGGATTCAGCTCTCCACTGGGATGGTTTCTGCGGGTGGATCTGAAATAGGAGAGGAGGAGGAGAGTGCTGGCAAGCCCTGGAGCTGCTTGGTCAAGTTGAAATGGTAGAAATTCCTCTCTCCTCACTCAAAAGGCTAAAAATGGTCCAGACCACCAATTTTTTTTCCTTTTTTTCCTTATAACTTATGCTCTACAGATGGAACTGAGTCAGCAGCTGTAATTTGAGGGATTATCCATCTTGGCTCAGGCCTTCACTTGCCGTGGTATCTAAAGAAATCTTTGTAACCATGGAATAACATCAGTGCTTCCAAAGCCAAATGCAGAGTTAAAGCTGCTCCCCCAGACGCTTCAGTGCATGTGGTGTTACGTGTATCACAGCTGTGGCTCACAATCCTGTGGGTAAATCTCTTCCTACTTCCAGCACTTTGTCCTCAGTGAGTTTGTTTCATTCCTCATTGATTTTTCCCTTCGCTGCTTCCCCTCACTGCTCAGGTCCCTCCCTACTCAGAGCTCTGATAGTTTCCTTTTCTGTTCCTTCCAAAGTGTTTTTCCCCTGATTTTTTTTTCTGCTTGGAGTTAAGAAGATGACAACGGGGCTTTGATCAAATGGAAACAGTGGAATGTGGAATCTAAAAACATAAATCGCTGTGTATTTAACACACATTCTTAGTGATTACTCAGCAGTCGTGTTGTTCCAGAGAAGATGTTTGTAAGTTTAAGAACTAATGAAAATGTTTCCTACAGACCTGTGTGTATTGCAGCCCTTGCAGGATAATTATTAATGTACAGGGCAAGGTCCTGATATTGGCAGAATTTCCTTTTCTGTGGTTTTTTTTTCTATATACAAAATACTTTAAAAATCCGAACACTTCTGGAATCCTTCCAGCTTTTTACTTTACCTGAGCAGGAATGGATATGAAGGGCAGGGCCCACTCCCAGCTGAGCCCAGACAGATAATATTTGTTGTTGTATGATTTCATTTATTTTGGAGTTCAGTAACAAAAAAAACATAGACATTTAGAAGGTTTCGGACTTGCACAGCCTTTGCAGCTGAGCACCCTGCTGGTTTTCAGCTGTTTTCAGTCCCAGAAGCCAGTGAGATTCCTAGCACTGTTTATTTTCAGGCAGCAGTGGTCACGCTGCACAAGAGCACCATGTTCTCTCTGGGATAAGAAACCCCTCCTGTGCTCCCTAAAGCAGCTCATTTTGTCCTTTTTCAATATAGTAATTTCAGTGCTTTGGAACTTTATGGTAGTTATCCTGAATAACAGTTTCATATTTCCAAGCACAGTTTGCAGCTGCCAGGAAAAATAAACTTGCATTTTCAGTTCCTTCAGAGCAACTGTAACCAGGGGTGTTTTAAACTGGGGCAGCACTAACAAATGGGAAAATAAAGCCTGGCCAGGGCACGCTGAAATATCATTTTTATCAGCCTGTATTTAAAGTGCTAAAGATTGTTGAATTATGGGATAATGAGTCTGTAATATATAATTTTTGAAAGCTTGTTTTTCTTTCCTCTGATTTCTTTCCATTTATTCCAATGTCTTAAAATATCTTAAAATGTCCTTTTTTTTTTTTCCTCTTTTTCTGTAAAACAAGGGATTCTTAATATGACTTAAACTGGTTGCTGTTTTTCACCTTTCTGATTTTCATAATTCACTGTTAGAGTCCTTATAGAGGTTGGTACTTATGCAAGAATAAATAATTGAGGAAAGGCTGAAGTGTGTTTTAAGCTCTCAGACATACAGCGGCTCTTCCAGCTGCTTCCCGTGGCCCATGTTCCATATCTCCAGGTTTGCCAAGACCTTTCCATTTCTGTTGCTCTGAGGGGTCTCTCAGTGTCCTCTGATCTAGTCTGGATTCTCCCCATCTCCTCTCAAATGAATTTATGCTGAATTTATCCCCAGCCCAGGGGGAAGCCAGTCAGGTTTAGGGCTCTGTGCTGGTGAGCAGGTGCTACATGTCCTCTACTTCAAGTTTCATAATTTGATCACTTGGAAAAGTACGTCTCAAATAAAAAGTCTCAATTTAAGAAATGGTCTTTCTGTGAGTTGTGTGTTACGTGCTCTGTAGTTTTTAATCAGCCATGAATATTTCATACCAGCAAATGGGTTCCATTTCCCACAGCCCTGCAGTGCCGTGGACACCACAGCACCCTCATGAATCCCTTACTCACTGCAATTGTTGGGGTAAAGATTCTGGGTTACATCACTTTGTTCACTCTCCACTTACCTTGCCTGCTTCACTTGGATACAACTCCCAAAAACACACAGGAAATAACACTTCTCTGGCTCAGGCACTCACAGATTCATTAAGGAGATAACTCTGTTAAACACAGCGTTTTATTTTCAATTAATACATCAAGCAGAACTCAGAGGTACTTTAGAACTCCAGTGGGAGCTCCCAGGCATTACATTGCCAGGGCTGGTAAATGCTGGGAAGTTTCCAGTAAGGCAAAGCACTGCTGTAGCTTGGGTTCATTGTGCTAATGTGGAGTTTTTCTGTCCTGTTTGTTCAAGCAATACCCTCATGTGATCATAAACGCTCTGGAAATGAAATGGTCTCAGTGACTCACATTTACTACAATTACTCAGCGTCACTCCGGGGTTTTTGGTTCAGTGTGTTTCTCCCAAACAACTTTACCCTTCTCTCTCTTCCCAGATGTCCCGGGACGAGACAGTGTGCAAATACTGCGGGGTCAGCTACTTGATCCTTCACGAGTTCAAGGTGATGGAGGAGAAAGTAAAGGCAATGGAGAAGGAGATTAAGTTCTACGAAGGAAGTATAGAGCGGGAGCAGAGGCTTCAGGCTGAGCTGCAGGCTCTGTACCGAGACCTTGAGCGCTGCCGAGCTGCCAGTGAGTCCAAAACAGAAAGGTCAGAGCTCCTCATCTGCTCCCGGGATATTCCCCTGCTTGTCCTTAGGGAATTTCATCCCAAAGAGGTTTAAAATGCAAGTAACAGAGTCACAGACTGCACCGAGCTGGGAGGCACTCACAGGGATCATCATAAAATACTTTATGATATTACATGATACTGTGATACTTTATTTAAATCATCTTTCATCCATTCTTTGGAAGGGAGCTTAAAATTCCTGCTTAGTTTAGAAACAGTCAATACATTTAAAGTGAGACAGAAGCCAGAAGGCACTCAGAGGTATTTCCCCTGCACACACTCCCAAAGGGAAATTATAAATATTTCACCTTATCTTCTTGTAGTAGAATTATAATATTTAAAATGAAATTGCTGTTGTGTAATTTTGACTGATTGTCTCATAGTAACACGGTAGAGAATTCCCAGTGTTGTTGCCCTGAGAAGCTCAGGGTTCACTCTCTAAAGGGCTGATATTAAAGGAATTAAGAACATTTGGGTCCTGCCTGTGGTGTTGCTCTTCAGGAACAGGAGCTTTCAGACCCTTGCAGACAGGTATGTGAATATCCCAAGTCAAGGGGGAGTTTCAGACCATTAAGAACTGCAGTGATTAATGACAGACCTCAGAGCCACACTAGGATTTCCAGGACACAATGATTAGAACCTTTAAGGCTGCTCTTTCAGCTCATACTGACAGGTTTTGTGCCCTTTTCTTTACTTGTATTTTGGAATCTATCGTTATATTCCACTGACTGATTACAGAAGGACTATGAACAATTATTATTTATAGTCAGCTAATGAAAGATACTTTATAAAAATGCAGCTGCTCAAGGCCACGGCTGATGGAATAAAGGGGGGCATCCAGATCACCAGAGACTGCAGGGCAATTTCTTACTCTGAATCAAGCTGTTTGTCAGCAGCTTTTGTAAGAATGAGATTATCATTTTAATTACCAGTTCAGCCACTTGGATTTCTGGGACCCTCAGCAGGGGTGTTCTTGCCAGGTTCACTCACACCGAGTGAGCCCGAACTGGTAACGCGGGCCTTCTGAGTGGAGGTTGGACTGGGATGCTTTGGAAACCTGCTTTTTCCCTTTGAGAATGACTCAAATACTGTTAAGAATTTAACAGTGCTATTAATAGAATTAGTTAGGCTTGTGTCTACTAATATTACAAATGAAAGATTGATTTTAGAGCACAAGTTCCCACAAAATTGAACAAAATGTGTTTATCTTGTAGATCACTCTACTG
This sequence comes from Scytalopus superciliaris, assembly GCA_013400415.1. NCBI lineage: Eukaryota > Metazoa > Chordata > Aves > Passeriformes > Rhinocryptidae > Scytalopus > Scytalopus superciliaris. Next base: position 236,236 of record VXBX01003263.1, on the reverse strand, counting down.
ATAATGTTTCTTGCAGTGTTTTTTCATTTAAACTGAACATCCTCCACTCTCTCCTTCCCAATATTCAGCGTTTTCTTTGGTTTAACATCATGTTTTTAAAGAGCCTGTTTGTTCCTTGTCCCTTTGACGACCCTGGGTGGCAGAATTCAGTGTGTGAGCAAATGCAGTGACAGCACATTCTTCTTGGGGAGGGTCATTTGCCAGAGCTAGACTTGAAATTTTCATTGAGCTGACTTTTTGTAGTAAAGCTGGAACAGTTAATAAAAATTTTATCTCTGCACTTTTCCCCCCTAAGGCTCGACTTGATTTAAAAGCTGCTGAAATCAAGTGCAATACTTGCAGTAGGCTCCCATTCCAGCCATAAATCAACTGTTGTCCCTTGTTAAATAACTTGTCTAAATATCCCTTATCTCCTCTTTACTGTCCTGGGCCTCTCTTACTACCTTGTGCTGTTGGCATAAAGTCACTATTCAACATCCTCATTTCTGGGTCTGGCAAGTCTGACAGATCATTCCTCCCAGAAGCCAAAGAGCCCTTTTAAAAATTTTTATCTCTGGAAGACCAAGGGATTTAATCTTTCCTGTCAGTTCAGACTGTTTCATTTCTATATTCCTTTTAGGTCCAAGCATTGCTGCTGTTTGTACCTGTGGGTAACCTTGAGAGCCCCCTGGGAACGGGAGCTTTGGCAGAGATCAGTTACCTGTCCTGTGGGTTTGGGGACCATTAGTTAGTTCCTCTTAGCTATTCAAGCCTTATTCTGTGTTAAAATAATTTTAATTTTGATAGTTAATTTAATTTTGATAATTCTTGCCACATCCAATATAAGAACTGTATCATGTCCACACGTTTCTGGAACGCCTTTGGGGATGGTGACTCCACCACTGCCCTGGGCAACTTCCTGTCATGAAAATGAAAATGGCTGGCTCTGAAATGAAAATGAGCAACTGTTGGATCTGAGCAGATCCTAAAGTTTCACGGAGCTGAAAATCCTGTGGTGGAACTTTTTTCGGGCAGTGTGTTCCAGGCTCCTCTGTGCATCCTGTCCCTGCTCCAGCCAGCGGGGATGCTGGGGCTCCTCCAGTCCCTCTGGCAATCACAGGGAGTACCAAGACTATTTACTCTGTCCTTTCACTTGTGTGAAACGCCCTAAATCCCAACAAACAGGGTAATTTCTCCTGTCATTGCTTTAGGACAAAGAGTGTGTTTGCAACTCCTTTATTTTCTCATCTATTCTTCTGCTGGCAGCACTGGGAGTTACCGTGTCCTCATTCCCCTCCCACTCCGGGCACGATCCCTCCCTCTATTCCCCAGGAAAACGTGCTGGATGCGGAGATGGGCTGTTAATTCTCCCAGCTGAACTGTAGGGCAGGGGATGAGATCAGTGTGTTCCCACCATTCTCGAAATGCCACCGTCTGATGGTCCATTGAACTCTCCCTTTGTGCTAAAAAGCACCAAAATAACATGTTTGTTTTGCTCCCTCCTGGTGCCAGGAGAGTGCAACTGTCCTGCCTTTGCCGCAGGTTCTTTTGTGCGAGGCTCACTCCGACGTGCTGATAATGCCCCTTTGTTATAGCAAAGCTCTGGAACAAAAAGAGGAAGAAAATGTGTCCCTACTTATTTACCAGTTTCTGTTTTACACCAAAAGATCTTCAAATATTGCCCATTCTAGACAAAGAATGGAGAATGGAAAACGAACATCCGGTTTTCCCTGGATCCCAAAGTTTTGATTTGTTTTGTTCAGTGATAAATCACTGCTTTTCCCCTCATCTGCAACAGTAGGTCTGAATTCCTGTAGCCCTAAAGGGACGGACGTTTCCCTGTTAGTGCCAACAGTTCTGCTCCCAGACACCACCAAACACCTTCATTCTCTCCCTTCCTGCCTCCCCCTCCGGGAAAGCTGCACGTAGTGCTGGGGAAATTCTCCTAAGAACTTAATGCCAGAAATGTCTTCAGGTTTGGCTTTTTTTTTGTTTGTTTGTGGGGTTTTTTGTGGGGTTTTGTTTGTTCGTTTTGTTTTGTTGGGTTTTGTTTGGTTGGTTTCGTTTGTTTTCTTCCAGTGATCCCGTTTGAGCACCAACGCTTGCCTTTTAACTCCCCGATACTCAGTTCTGATTTAGTCAGCGCTCTGCACATCCAAGTTTCTTTATCTGGACTAATATTTCTTAAAATGTGCATTTTGCTGCAGGTGTGCTGATCTATGTGATAACAGTAACTAATGCACTTCCATGTTTTGTCTTAATATTTTTTTTTTCCCTATAAATAATTCTCATTTTCTGCTGCTTTTTAAAATTGAAGCCGAGGCTTCTGCCGGCCTTTGGGTTTGTAAAATACTTGTCGATTCAAATATTATTTATTTGCTTGTGACAGGGAGTCACCATTAGGGAAATAGATCATTTACTCTGCATGAACAGGGAGTGCTGAAAGCTTAAAAAGGGGCTGGTTTTTAACAGTTCCTGGCACTGGAGTTGGATTTTGGGGACAGAAGGCTGGTTTGGGATGGTTATCTACAGAAACCAGCTGTGCTGCAGCTGGGGCCGCGGCGCTCTCTGGGTTCCTTCCTTCACGTGTACCACGGGAAAGCAATTGGATTGCACTCCTCTGGTCCTGGGCACTTCCATTCATTCCATGACAATTGTGGGAATTAGTCCCGAGGTGCTGAAAGAACAGTGTTTGACCTGTATTTATTTACTCCGTGGCAGCCGGGCTTGCTCCTCCTCCTCCTCCTCGGTTCTCCTGTGTCTGTCCTGGGGCTGCCTTTCAAAATCTGTGCCCCAAGATGAGGATCACAGAACGGTTTGGGTTGGAAGGGACCTGCAAAGGCCACAGTTTTAGTAGGGGGGAGGGTACACAATGTATTTCTGAGTCCTGATAACAGATTTTCTTTCCCAGATTTAAATTTTATTTTGGTGTCAGCTTGGAAGTAAAATGGTGAAAATTGTCACCTGCGCCGTCATTTCAAAACCCACCGGGTGCTCTTGTGGAGCATCTGGGAAGATCAGGGAGAAGAAAGCATGAAAACAGTTCCATGATCAGGAGTGTGAAACCAAGGGCAAATTCCCTCCTTTGGAGACTGATACCTGTGTGAAGAATGTGATGATGACCTTTGAAAAGCCCTCCAGGATATTTCCCAGAGAGGCTGTGGCTGCCCCAGCCCTGGGAGTGTCCAGGGCCAGGCTGGACGGGGCTTGGAGCACCCTGGGCTGGTGGGAGGTGTCCCTGCCCAGGGCAGGGGGTGGCACTGGGGGGGCTTTGAGGTCCCTCCCAACCCAAACCAGTCTGGGATTCAATGTTTCTAATTCAAAGCTGACACAAAAGGTGGAGGTTTACTAGTGCAAATAATACTTTCTGATTATTTTATTTGCACCTCTAGAATAAAAAACCTGACAATGGAGCTGAAAACGAAGCAAGAGGAGTTTAAAAATATGAAAGCTGATCTGCAATATTTCCAGGAAGAGAAGGAAGTTGCCTACAAACAATCCCAGGTGCTCAAGTAAGAACCCAAAAAGAAATGCTGATGTTGGAAATGCTCTGCTTCTTACATGTGTATTGTTTATAAAGACTCACCATAGGCTTGGCCATACAGTCATTTAAACATGGTTACCGTGATTTCTCTAAAAAGTGATTGTACAATTGTCTGTCCAGTTTTCTTCATTTGTACATAAAAGCTCTAAATCAACATTTAGAAGGGAGAACCTTATTAAAAAATACATTCAATACATAATACAACATATTTCATGCACTAATATAGTATAAATTATCCTACAACACAAGCCAACCTGTCAAGTTTACTCTAACTCCTAAGTTTACTGTATAAATTATTTTAAAATATCTCTCTGATATTGTTTTGTCTCTTGCAGAAGTACCTTGGAACACCATTGCTCCACTCTGAACAAGGCTGTCTCCCTGTTCCCTTTCATTAGAAGTGAACTGGACAGCATCAAAGAGGTCATCTCCACTAACCTGGAGAACTGGGCTGCCATGAAAGAGGAAATTTCTCTACAAATAAAAACTGTGAGCAAAGAGGCTCTGACAGGTAAAGCATCTTGCAAGAATTCTGGGCAAGAGAAAATCATTTTTGACAGTTGAGTTTAATACAGTAAGTGAGAAGGTAAAAATTAATTAGGTGATTTCTATTTCTGCCATTAACTTGTCCAGATCCAAAGTCAGTGGGAAGCCATTCCCCCGTGTCTATAATCTTTCCAACTACTTTGCACTTAAATCCATTTGTTGTGAGGCTAAACAATGTAAATACAAAAATATTTAATTTCTTATGCTGTTTCCTACTTGCCATTCATTAACCAAGGCTAATTAAAGTACTAATATAAGAGGTCTTAGAAGCTGCTTTCTAACTAACCAAGCAAACTGGTCTAAAGAACAGCCCCTCATGAAGTATTTTACTTCTCAAAATCTGAATTTTCTGAAAAGCTTGTTGCAAAAACAGTAAAATGAAAAAGAAATGGTGTATGTTAATAATGGGCAACTGATGCAACAACGCAAAAGCTTTGAAATGGCATTCACAGGCCAAAAGAAAATGTGGGACTAAACTGCTTTGATTTTGAAAACTGAATATAATATTCACAGTGTGGCACCAGTCTCAAGTGGGATACACAGCATGTATAGGAAGGGCTCCACTCCTGCTTCTGTACAGATATTCTCTATATTTGGAGTATTACACAAATAAAACAAGGAATTCTCCAGAAAAGAAGCCTGGAAATGTATGGATCTCTTTGGGCCTGAAGATATCTGCAGGAACACATTCATATTCCCTTTATTAGCAGAAATAGGCAGGGAATGAGCACAGGGAGAGAGGGATCCTCAGGACACACAGCCCCTTCTGTGCTCAGAGGTGAAGCCATGAACCAGAACGTGTCATATTGACAGAAAGTGAGTATTAAGGAGGGGTTTTCTGGTCACACTCAGCAGGCAGAGCCCTCCCCTGGGGGCTCAGGACCCGCAGCTCTCTGCTGCTGCTGCTCAGTGGGTTTGTGCTTACTTGCCCCAGGCACAGCTGCCCTGTGATTCCTTCCCGGTGGGAACAAAGCCATCATTGAAAACATCCCAGTTCCCTGCCAGTGTCACAGGAAGCACAGCCTACTGGACAGCTGGTACTTAAGATAAAGGTGCATTTTCTGAGCTGCTCCCCACCCGCAGGTTTCACTGAAGCTGTGGGTTTGCACCAGAGCTCACAGGGCCGGAACCGTGTGGGGGATGCAGGTCACCCACCCTGCCCTTCTGTGCCCTCTCACACGGGTGGGGAACGTGATGGAAAGGGTGACAGCAGCTCACCTGCTGCTTTGGACCTTCTAACCCTGGTCAAACTGACCCCCAGAGTTCAAGGAGTTTGGACAAGCCTCTCAGGCACATGGTGGGACTGTTGGGGTGCCCTGTGCAGGACCAGGAGTTGGACTAGTCCTTGTAGATCCCTTCCAGCTCAGGATATTCTGTGATTCAGTGTGAGCCTCCAGCCTGGGGGCTGGGCACGACCCCTCCCAAACAAGCCCCTGGCTGTGCCCTGCTCCCAGCTCCTCCTCTCCTGAAGGAAACCCTTGTTCCAGCAGGAAGCAGGCTGTGGGCCAAGGGAGTTAGTTATTCCCAGCCCATGGACTGCTCTGTGCCCCTTCAATCCCACAGACCCCCCCAGATAAAACCAGCTGGATTTGGGAATAGTTTGTTCTTGCTCAGAAATGGGAGGAGGGAGCAGTTGCTGCATGTTGGGTGTAGGTTTGCTCGTGGCTTCTGTGTTCAAAGAGACCTGGTGAGTGAAGCAGGAGGGACAAGGGATGGAGGGACAGGACAAGGGGGAATGGCTTCAGACTGAAATAGGGAGGGTTTAGGTGGGATATGGGAAGGAATTGCTGGCTGTGAGGGTGATGAGGCCCTGACACAGGTTGGACGGGGCTTGGAGCACCCTGGGCTGGTGGGAGGTGTCCCTGCCCATGGCAGGGGATGGCACTGGGTGGGCTTTGAGGTTTCTCTCAGCTCAAAGTGTTGCATGATTCTATGAATACTGAATCCCGAGGTCATAAAGCAGTTGTCATATTTTTAGTGAAGAAGGTAAATTTGACCACAGTTTTCACAATGTTTTTCCTCCTCAGAAATACCCAAACTGAATCAAAGATTGGCAAAATCCCAGAGAGAGAATGAATGTCTCCAGGAGAAGGTCAAACATCTGACTGGGGTGGCCGACACGGTTGAGCTGAAAACTCAGCAGCTCCAAACCTCCCTTCAGCAGGGGAACGAGCTGCAGAGCAGGTGCCGGGAACTGCAGAAGGAGACTTTGGGTAAGAGCATTTTGATATTTGTAGCAAAATTCTAAGGGGAAAAAGTGCAAAAGGAAATGTCTTTAAAAGCACTCAAGTTGTGGCTGTTACTGTGAGGACTTTGGCTCTCAGCAGCAGAACTGAACAGCAGGTGAGGCCAGGCCACTCTCTTTTAGAGTCATGGAACAGGAGACTCTAATGATTTGCCCTTGACTGTGTCAGCTCTTGAAAACTGCAAGAACAGTGACAGCACTTGAAATGATAATAGTGTAAATTCTAATATCTTGGGAGCTCTGTGGAGACAATAACTAGGTACAAAAGATGATTTATATGGGTATCTCCTGAGTCATTTTCTCTTGCATTCAGAGCGCTGGCTCAGGGATATTTTAAGACCTTGGAAACACGTATAGAGGTTGTGCTGTTCTGGGCACAGCTTTGAGTCATCAAATTGGCACAGCAATTCCCATCCTGCCTTATGCTCAGTGTGGCAGGTCAGCTTTAGAGCAGGAGGTGTCAGTGCTGGTCACAGTGGAGGAGTTTCACTGCTCCTCCAGTACCTGGGAAAATACCAGGTGTGACACTGCAGAGACCATCCAGTGAGTTATCAGCCCCTCTTGCTGAGGACATTCAAACTAATAACAATAATAATAATAACATATTATTATTATTAAATTTGTATATTATTATAACAATACTGTTAGAAAGCTCCAGGAGTGATGTATTGGAATGGCAAATGAGCAGATAATTCCACATCCTTTTCAGACACTGTCATTATATGACATACACTCAATAGGTCTTTCTTTTTGTGGTATTTATTAAAACCCCCCCACTTTAAACAAATGTAAAATGACTTAGATTTTGCTTTGACAAGATTCTTCTGAGAACTCTTCACAGCATCCATGTTTATCTTTTCTTTTTCTTGGAACACTGAGTGTTGCAGTATCCCCAAACCTTGCTCTTGTCATATTTTGGCATCTCATTGCCTGGTTTTAACTCCTTCTCATTAGTTCTCTACTGAGAGTAAACTCTGGCAGGCAAGATTTGGGAGAGGGTGCCTTAGAAGTCACTTCCTAGCCATAGACTCTCATCCTGAAGATCTGAGTAAAGGGGAAGAAAGGCATCAATTTTATTTAAATTGCCCATTTCAAGATAATCTTGGACACACTGTTGGGCAGTGTGAAAATTGGTGCCTTTGGCTCAGTCTGGACAGAATTTTTAGGAGACGTAGAACAAAATGCTGGTTGTACACAAGTGGTATTTTTTTGCAAGAAAAGCAAGCAATCTCAATACTGTGTGTACATAACCTATATAAACCATGCATTATATACCTGATACAACTGTCTGGGTAAAAAAACCATTCCCAGCACTATGGATTGTCCCTGTCAGGAGGTGCCGTGTTGGATGTAACCCCGATCATGTTGCCCATTATTGAGTTAAATGTTTTGGAGAGGTGCCCGTGGGCACGAGGAGCTGCCTGAGGCCAGGGGCAGCTCACAGGCGTGCCAGGGGCTGGAATGTTGGCACTTGCTGCTGGTGTAGAAAGTCTAAAGTCCTTGTAATTCCATGTCCTGTCCTGGCCTCTGAAAACCACGGAAGGAGCAGAAACTCTAGAGGAGCAATTAGGGGACCATCCATCTTCCTTAAGTGTCTCATCTTCATCTGAGAGGGCCTTGAGCCTCATCAGATGATCCTTTAAGCTTTGAAATATGTGGTTTAGTGTCATTACATAAGATACTGTTTTATTTATGCTGATATGAAAACTACCCTTAGAGTTCCCTTTCCCCTCTGTTTCCTTCAGAGGTTCCTTAAACAATGAGTTCATAGTTTGTTTATGAACATGGTAAACCTGCACTTTCTTTTTTCAGCTTTGCCCCTCTAACTCCAGGGAGAATTGCCTTGTTCTTATGTTAGAAGACCAGAGATGCTCACAGTCTCTATTTTGTTTTTTATTTTAAGATTATTCAGTGTGTTCTGTGCTTTTGTGATGCTTGCATGGCATCCTGGCTCATCTCCTCAAAACCTGAATTCCCTCCCCTAAGCTGGCACGTTGTGTCAGCCCATCACATCAAACAGTTAATTATCACAGGATCCTGGAATGCTTTGGACTGAAAGGACCTCACAGCCCCCCCAGTGCCACCCCCTGCCATGGGCAGGGACACCTCCCACCAGCCCAGGGTGCTCCAAGCCCAGAACTTGAATTGGGGTAATAAACCCTGTTAATGCACTGCTGATAAAAGTGCTCTCTTTGAAATACAAAACATGATTGTTTTCATAAACAAGCATTAAATATGATATGAGTTTGCCATTGTACCACAATAAATTAGTGGGAACAAACAACAGTCTTGGTGGAAATCAATTCGAGGGAGTGTCAGGAACTCAGCCAGATCCAGAGTGTCCATGGCTTGGGGGAACTTGGGTTGGGGTTTTATCTTGTCTTTCCCCTGCCCCAAACTGCTCTAACATCCTCCTTCAGTACTGAAATAGTTCAATGCTCCAGGAAAAAAACCCAAACTACCAGGATCTGTGATTTGCCTATTTTTAAAGAATTTTCCTTTCAACAATCAATATTTTAAAGATTTTTCTCTTGCTCATTTATCTAAGAATTGTAGATTATTGACTATTTCCTGTGATAGCAACATTTGCAAGAGCAGACACTAAGCAGCAGTTTCTGTTGTTGTTTCTTCGTGCTCATGCTTGTTGTGACTTCCTGAAAATTCCCTTCGGAGGGGATTTGTGGGTCAGTTTGGCTGTTGGTGTCACACCCCCTGCTCCGCCTCACAGACCATCACCCAGTTGGTGGGAGAGGACCAGTCCTGAGGTCAGGTCTGGTGGATAATTGCCTGATCAGCCAGACTCACAGAGGTGCCACTTGGTGGTTGGGATGGTGTTTCTGTATCCTTAGGGCTGGAGCAGCAGAGCTGCAATAGCACGTGCTCCTGAGAGAAAGGAGCTGCTTCTTGTGCTTTCATTTTATTACCAGCCAAATGCTTTTCTCCACGTAATCACAGATAAAGAATCATTTTTCTTCCCAAAGTCCTTGTGGTTTTTCTTTAGCCCATTTATAGTCCCAGGCTTGCCCCTTTATGAGCTGAAATTGCTGGTGATGCACATGAAATCTAAATTTTCAATCTTTTGATGCTCCTGCTCCACGGGCTACTTCAGTTCCTAAATATAAACTTAGTGGTCTGCTGACATAATGAGGCTAATGAGAGATGATGGAAACCTGCAGGCAGCGGGAGGAGGGGCTGGAAGCTGGAGTGGGGAATGTTAGCACTGCTCATGGAAAGAGGGAGCAGTGTTTTCATCCCCTCGAAGTGCCTTTAATGCCACTTTAAAGACCGCTTTGAAGAGCTTTGAAAATCCAAAGAGGGAATAGTTTCCTGCAGTTTTAGGTAGGCTGCAGTTCAAACAGCCACTTTTCATGCTGCAAGTGCTGTTGAAATGTATTTTTTATTAATTCCAGCTGCAGTGGGAAGAGCTGGAAGGGGGAGCGGCAGGGAATGCAGGGCTGGTGTTGGAGCAGAGTGTGACGGGGCAATGGCTCATTAGCGCTTTTCAACAGTCTCACAGAGGAAGGGGAAGCAGATGAATAGGATGGAAAACAGCATCCAAGTTCCCTTCAAGGAGGGGTTGGGATGAGGCTGTGTTTGAGTTCAGTTTGGTTACAGCAGGGCCTCACTTCGCTTCTGGAGGAAAAGCAGGAATCCATGTTTTCCTATGGACACAGGCTGGGAGAGCTGGGAATGATCAGCTGGAGAAGAGAAGGCTCCAGGGAGACTTCAAAGTCCCTTCTGGTACCTGACGGGGCTCCAAGAGAGCTGGAGAGGGACTGCCTGGAGGGCTGGGGGACCCTCCAGCCTTGGATCTGGATACAACCATAGGTCTGGTTTGGGCAGAAATTCTGCTCTGGGCTGAAGGATGAGCTTTGCCAGCCCAGAGGTCCCTTGCAGCCACCTCTCTGGGAAGCCGTGCCTGAACTGTGATGAGAGTTTCCTAAAGCTTGATAACCTGTGATCTGTGGTTCTTCTGCCCCTGACAGTTTGGTGCTGGCACAGTTTGGTGCTGGCACAGGTGCCCTGGGTGTGTGGGCAGCAGGGTGAGGGCAGCACGTGGAGCCCAGGCAGCCTCTGTGCTTCCCGGGGCTGCCCTGGCAGAGCTGTGACTGCAGGGTGAGTCAGGCCTTGCCCGTGCACACCAAAGTGCCAGCCTGTTTCCCCCCAAACCACCCTGACACACAGGGAAAACGAAACCAGCTCCTCCCTGTGCCACTCTGGGGGTGCTGCAGTGGGGTGGGGGAGACAGCAAAGCCTCCTGTCCGCAGTGTCCAGGCAGGCTGTGAGGAGCAGGCTGGCTCTCTGCCCCTGGGGGCAGGTGGGCTCTGCAGACAGGCACCTATTTTGGGTAGGCACAGTCATTTCGGAGCAGAGACTCAGTGGCACGGAACAGGTTCCTGCCCTGACTGCCACAGGCCAGCTGTGCTCAGGGTCTGTCCTTGGGCTGCTGGGCAGAAGGGTCTCAGGTGCTGACGGGGCTCTGCACGTCCTCAGTGCCACTCTGGGGTCTCCAGCACAGTGTTGGGGCGAGTCCAGAGGAGGCTTCAGAGGGATGGGAGAGTTCAGCCTGGAGAAGAGAAGCTTTGGGGTAACCTCATTGTGACCTTCCACTGCCTAAAGGGGCTCCAGGAGAGCTGGGGAGGGATTTTGGACAAGGGATGGAGGGGTAGGACAAGGGGGAATGGCTTCCCACTGCCAGAGGGCAGGGATAGATGGGATATTGGAAGGGAATTGTTGGCTGTGAGGAGGGTGGGCAGGCCCTGGCACAGCGTGCCCAGAGAAGCTGTGGCTGCCTCATCCCTGGAAGTGTCCAAGGCCAGGTTGGATGGGGCTGGGAGCACCCTGGGCTGGTGGGAGGTGTCCCTGCCCATGGCAGGGGGTGGCACTGGGTGGGCTTTGAGGTCCCTCCCAACCCAAACCAGTCTGGGACTCTGATGATTCTGTGAACTCCTTGAGCTGTGCATGTGAACCTCCCTAGAAAGTCTTAAGCACAGACAAATAGTCTTCCTCTCCTGACATGTGTATAAACCACAGAGCTTTTAGTTAGATGAGACCAAAATTGTCAGAAATTATCTTGGGGTTTTTGGTGTGTTTTGCAGGAAAAGCAGATAATTACCCAGCTCTATCATTTGTGCTTCTGATCTGTCTCCCTGGGAATCTGTTAGGAATTAGCTGGGCAGCTGGTGGCTCCCAGAGTGGCTGCTTACTGCTTGGTTTTGATATTTTTCACTGAAAACTTTACCAGTTGCTGCTACTTCCCAGCAGGAGCTGGAACCTCCCTTCAGCACTGTGCCCTTGGATGCAAACTGGGTGGCTGAATTCCTGAAACCCAGTTCTGGGCAGCCTCTGTGCTGGATGTTTTGGGGCTGCACTGATGGGAATTCACCCAGGGAGGAGGAAACAGTCACCAGCTTTGGTTCTGGTTCTTTGCTTCTTCGTGTCTTTGTGCACGTTCTGTGCTGTGTCCCCTTGGTCTCTGTCACAGCAGAGTCTCACTGAAAGGTTACTGAAAGGTTAGTGACTATGGTAAGGTCCTTTCTGAGTCAGAGAAGTAAGTAAAATTAAACATCAATGATACAGAGATGGTTTTGGACTGAAGATTTTTAAGATGTGGTTCTTCTTAAAGCTTTAAAGTGAGTATCGGTATTACAAGGTGTGAATGTTTTCTGTTGGGTTTGCATGTTTTGCAACATGCTTTATTTTCATTACCAGAGAACATTTTTACATAGTCATTTGAATATATTTTTCTCTATTCAGCAAGTTTCCAGCACAAGTTTCCATTTGTATTGCCACTCTGCTTATTAGTGGCCTCGTTTCCAGCATGTTTTTCATTGAAATCTCTATTATTTAGTCTCTGTGGGTGTGGGTCTGATCCCTCAGACTTTCTGCTCACCAGCTCCCCGTGACTTTGTGGGAATCCTCCCTAGAGAAGACTTGCAGAAATCATTTGTGTAATTAAATCCATCTACTCCTTCATGAAAAACTCCTGTCCCTGCTCAGTGAGTATGAAAACTTCTGAAAACAGATTGAGTGAAAGAAGAAACAGCACTGGAAGAGACCACCCAAAGTACTAGAACCAAAATAAGCACCATCCCTCTCCTTTCCCTTTATTCCAGAACTTGTGTCCATACTCCCACGTGGAGGAAGAGGAAAAAATACCACAGTTATTAATGATTGCCAGAGATCTTCTGTAATATCAGTTTAAAAAGGTGTCAGATGTTTGGGTGACCTTCCCTGCAGCAGCCTGTGAGCACGGGAGGGGCTCTGCTCTCTGTGGTGTCCATCCAAGAGGTTTGGGCTAACTCTGCTCTCCCAAAGTCACGTTCCTGCTGTCAGGGTTAGCTTGTTCCCAGTGCTCTGCCTCACATCTGCTTGGCAGCTGAAGCCAAGATTCTCCCTTTTCTGTAGGAATTCCAGGCGTTGGCTCCACGAGGCAACGTCAGGATGAATGGCAGGAAATGAAATCTGGATTATTTGGCTTTGGAGAAGGGTGCAGAGCAATCCATGGCTGAGGAAGGCCCGGTGGGAGGAACCAGAGCAAACAGAGGGGGCTGCAGGTGGTCTGGTTGGTCTGGCACGTGCGTGGCCACAACATCCCGCTCGGAGGGAAGGGAAGGTGCCGCCAGCCATCCCGCCTTGGGCCGGTGTCTGCTGGGCAGCACTGGGGGACACAGGGTCTGCAGGGCCTGCAGTACCAGGGGACCTTCTCAGGGAAGCCTTTAAAGCAGCTGAGAGGAGGTTTTGGCCAGAACAGTGTCCCACAAACACAGGGTTTCACAGTCACCAGTGATTTATCTCGGCGGGTTCAACAGCAAGATGGATGTTCTGTGGTTCGTTCCCAGGGAACAGAGGGAAAACGTGGTTGGCTTTCCAGGCACAGAACTGAGACAGGGAGGGGGGAGTGGAGGATTATAAACTGCTGCTTCCCAGTGGGTTTGAGGAGCAGTTGAGCTGCTCTCTCCACTTACTGTGATCACAGCCTTTGAGCCCTGCTGACATCAGCCCACCTTCCTCTGAGGGAACCAAAGCACCCAAGGACTTGGTACCACAGGTGTATGATACAAAACCAGGGTTGATTTGGGGTGGCATCGATGGCAGGTGGTGTAGAAGGTGCTTCTATAAATAACTTCTTTTTGCAAGGGCTTAGTCAAGCCCAAGGAAATTTTAACTCTCTCTTCCAAAAGCTCTTTCTAAATGCTGGTAGCTTGGGGATGGATCCAACAGCTCCTGTGTACTTTAGCCTGTGTATGTCTCTCCCTGATTTTCTTGTTGTAGTGTAATGACCAGCTTTCCTTTTCCCTTTATTGAAAAGAAGGGAATCTTTCATGCAGCAGGATTGACCAAGAGAAGGAGGTGTGACATGGGGCAGGAAATCCCACTCTAGGATTATCCATCCTCATGATAGTTACTGGAAATGACTGAAATGGGCCTGTGGAAAAAGCTACGAAGATCCAGTGAATTGTGACCACAGGAATGGTACATTTAAGAATAGGAATGACAGATTTGGCTTCTGGGAAGATACATCAGAGAGATTGGAAGGTGAAGAGTTTGGGTGGTCTCTGGAGCTGTTCCCTTCAGAGATAAGGTCACCTCACTTAGTTTGCTGTTGCATTCGGAGGGAAAGTCTTGGGTTTTCTTTCGCTCTGGATTTGTTGCAATGATTTGTTGTAGTTTTTTTTTTCCATGTAGTTTATGGTGCTGCCTTTTTGGTAGAAACTTTGATTTCAAGTTATTCTTAAAAGGCAGCTCTTCTTGTTGATAAGCATGTTTGGATATGCCCAGGTTGCTGTGGCTGCCCCATCCCTGGAACTGCTCAAGGCCAGGCTGGACTTGGAGCAGCCTGGTCTAGTGGGAGGTGTCCCTGCCCATGGCAGGGGGTGGCACTGGGTGGGATTTAAGGTCCTTCCAACCCAAACCATGAAAATCAGATGAAAGTTTGTGCCGTTGCTTCAGGTTATAGGGCTTCAAATCTTCAAGTGGTGACTATTCTTAGGATTTAAAAAACAAAAAAGGAGACACACAAATTAAGACACAACAAATCAAGACACACAAAACCAGATGAGATAATAAAACTAATTGTAGACATGGAAAGAACTGGCACATATAGTGGGGAAAAAGGCAGTGGCTGAAGCTGGTGGGTGATGTGTTCTGAGAGAGAACATTTAGTGAGAGAGGAGAAGACAAGTGCACAAAACCATTAAATCAGTGCCAGGCTTGTAGGTGAAGTACCATTACAGGTGATTTTTGGGTCTGCCTTCCCTCATGTGTTTGCTCTCAGCTTTATGTACAAACTGTGTGATTTAAAGCCTTTCATGTTTAAATGCAATTGAATTTGATGTTTTCTGGTAGGATGAAAACCCCCAAACAAACAAAAATCACCTTGCTCTAGAGACAATCTTTGTTTGTGTGCAAATAGAAATTGGAGGACTGTTCAAAAGCCTTTGCAGTAAAATCATTTATTATTAAGAAAATATCAAACTGGTTTAGATGGTTTGCAAGCAGCAAGAAATCCCTTCCTAAGCCTGTGCTGTTCCCAGAGGTGCTTGTTCCGTGGGCCAGAGGCAGCTCTGGGTGTTCTGTTCAGCTGTGTGAGGGGGGAGGGAGGAGCTGCAGGGCTGACAGGGAAATACACCCCAGTGTGGGCAGAAGGGAGTTACTGTAGTGTAACTGGAGCCACCAAAGCTGTGTTTTTGCTTTCAGATTTAACAAACCAGGTGGAGACAACGGGGCTGCAGCTGCAGAAGGTGACAGCTGAGCTGGACCACTACAAGAAGCTGTTGATGTAAGGCTGCATTCCTGGATTGGTGTCCCACTGCACATACAGAGGGACCAAAGCACTGCTTTTCAGCCAGTGCTGCTTGGCACGGTCACTTGAGAAGGTTTTCACCAACAGAGGAATATTTTATCCCTACAGTATTATTTCTAAGCCCCTGCCTGAGCCAGGCTGCCTGTGGGAGCAGGGCTTCCTTCCTGCAGTGAGAGTGATGGTGCAGAGGAGGGCCAAGGCAGCCTGAGCTGCTGCTCCATCCAACACACAGGGTGCATTTGGGGCTGTGCAACTGCAGCACTCACAGTGTGTGTGGAAAGCTGTGTTTTTATGAGGGAGTAGTAACAGCATAACAGGGAATGGCTCCCCCTGCCAGAGGGCAGGGTTAGGTGGGATACTGGGAAGGAGCCCTTCCCTGGGAGGGTGGGCAGGCCCTGGCACAGGGTGCCCAGACAAGCTGTGGTTGCCCCAGCCCTGAGAGTGCCCAAGGCCAGGTTGGATGGGGCTTGGAGCACCCTGGGCTGGTGGGAGGTGTCCCTGCCCATGGCAGGGGATGGGAATGGGTGGGCTTTGAGGTCCCTCCCAGCCCAAACCAGTCTGGGCTTCTGTGATTTTACATTGTGTGTTTGGGAGGGAGGGTTTTGTTGCAATAAACCTAATCACAAGGGTTAGTATTTAATCAGTGACTACGATTTGTTTCTGTATCTTTACCCCCAAGTGTAAATTTGCTGTGACTGTGCCCCACACATCAGTGTCCTGCCCCAGCTGAAATGTCACTGTGTCATGCCTGTGGTTTTAATTAAGAATGAGCAAAACCCAAATTAATAGAGCAAAACCAGACTGTCATCAAAAATAGAATGCCATCAAAAATAGTGTCATCACCAACAGAATGCCATGAGCTCCCTGTGAGAGCCAACTGCAGCAGGATGACTGAGACCCACAGAGCTCCATCTCCAGCCCAGCCCCAGCTCACAGAGCTCAAGAGTGAGGAACTGGTTCTGCCAGTCCCAAGACCAGCTCTCATCCCTCTTTTCCCATGTTTTCCTGGAATTTAAAAGGACTCAGCCTGTTGTGCTCTGTGCTTTCTGGTTTCAGTTCCTATATTCAGGGGTCTGACCATAACCCAGTGGCAAATATTTGGAATGCTTAGCAACAACGTATTTTAGTGATAATGTAAGGATTGAGTGTGGAAAAAAGATGTCATGGACATGCTTAAATAGACAGGGAGGGCTTTCCAAATGTAATATTAAAACTTCAATGCAATATGGGCACAGTTTCATAAAATAACATATTCTATATCTGTTTAAGTGTAAATATGAAGCTTAACCATGGTTATTAATTGGTGAAATGATGACATGATGACACAAAAGCTGCAAAGTTTCCAGCCCTTTTAGCTACAAAATTGCTCTTTGTTCAATTCTATTCCTTTTTTACTCAAACTTTCATCAGCATTGCAAGATCTCCCTTCTTGTTTGCAACATTTGTGATCCTGCTCGGGCTGGGATGATATTGGGGGTAACTTCCAATTAATTCAAATCTTACCTAAAGCTGAGAGAACTTTCTGTTTGTGGCCTTTTAACTGAGATAGAAAATGCAGTTGGATAATACAAGTGATGGCCAAGTTGTGCAATGAAGGCTCATTTCTTTGGATAACACACTTTTTTCAATGTTTTTTAGGATGAAATCAACAGAACTTGAAGTCTGCCAAAATGAACTGAAAAAGATGAAATATGAAAATGGAATTTCTGAGTCAAGGTAAAATGCTGAAATGATTCTTCTGAGCAAAAAGTTTAGGATTTGAAAGCAGTTTTATACAGTATTTTTTCTGTCTCTGTGAAGTCACTAGCTTGAAATTCACAGCAGATACATAGTTTTTTGTCTAAGATTTAATTTTCCAAGTACGACTGATTTCTGTCTATAAACAAGAATATAGTCACCCCAGTGCTGACAGTTTCTTATTTGATCTGTAGACTTACAAAAGAGCTCAAGGAAAAGGAGGAATCCCTTCTCATTTGCCAACAAGTCTGCAAACATTTACAGGAGGAAGTGGCTGAGAAGGAAAGGAAGGAAGAAGATCTGAAAAGAAGAACTGGCCGGTCAGAAAGTGAACTGGAGACACTGAAAACTCTGCTGAGCCAAACAGAGGAGGAGGTGGTGATGCTGAAACAGGAAAGGTAATGGAGCTGGGCTGGCTGGAATGCTCCTGACCATCCTTCACATGTGGGGATTCATGGGGCTGGTTTACTCAATTATTGCAGGATAAACAAAACCTGAATGGAAAAGAAACAGAAATATAAAGCCCTATTAAAGAATAGGAGAGGAAAAGCCCTGCCTGGCTCTGCAGGGCTTCAGCTTGAGCTTAATCAAACCCCAACCACCCCTTTGCTGCACCAAAGGCACAGGGAATGGAATATTCCAGCCCTTCAAATACAGCACCAACTTGGTGCCTCTTGGCAGTTTGAAATGATCACAGCAAGCTGTGGCTCTCAGGAGTAAAACTGGGCACATAGATTATACTCAAAGTAATTAAAAAAATACAGATTTGGGTTGGTAAATCTAAAGCAAAGACTCTCCATGGAGATCCCATTCCAGGGAGAACAACCCTCAGAAGCTCAGTGCTTTATTTTCCACATCTGACCAGTAATTCCAGGAAAAATGGCAGTTTTGAACCTCCAAGATCAGACTAAACTGGTGGGAAGTTCCCCCTACACTTCACCAAGTACCAGATCATATCCAGGACCCTGGAATATGGAAATAGTTATGGCATTTTGTGGTGTACAAGTTGCTAATAACAGAAATTACAAGAATTTCAGCTCTCCTTGCTTTACAGGCATCACGTAACAAACAGTAACTTAACAACAGAAAGCACTCAGTGGTTTTGATTCCAAACATTTCACAGTTTTTAGTTAGTGATAGTAATGTTCTGAGTTCCTTAAATACAATGTCTGGTTTGAACATTATAACTTTTCTGTGTGTTCTTCAAAATTTGACTTGGGAAATATTTAAGAACTATTAAAACTTCATTTGAGGTGGGAGAGATCAGCTGCAGGGTTTTCTTTGACACACAGAATTCCTAAAGCAAGTGGAACTGATGCAAATGCTGAGGAGGGAATCCTGCTGTGCCTCTGGGCAGGATTCCTGGGGCTGAACAAAAGGAGAGGGATTGCAGCTCTGTGGGCAGAGCACCTCTTTGCATCCCAGTCTCTGTGGTTTCCAGGGAGCTGATGGTGGTTTCCCACCAGACCAGGACGGAGCAGCTGCAGGAGGCGCTGAGGCAGAAGATGAGGAGTGAGGAGAACTGGAGGGAGAAGGTAACCCTGCTGGGGCACCCTCTGCCTGCTGCCTTCTTGGGGGGGTCCAGTTGTCCCAGTGCTCACAGTGAGCACAGGGGGCAGGGACTGAGCTCCTCAAGTGCCAGGTGTCCTGGAACCATGGAATGGTCTGGGTTGGAAGGGGCTCAGCTGGAAATCAACTGATTCCTGTCAGGAACACACGAGTGTTTTTTGCCTGTAAACTCTGGCTTTGCTGGTTCCTCAGACCCATAAATTTACAGGAAATCGGTTTGGGGGAGCCTCCTACTTCCAAGACCACATTTAATGATTTTTGAAAGTCACAGAATCATAAAATCATGGACTAGTTTGGGTTGGAAGGGACCTCAAAGCCCCCCCAGTGCCACCCCCTGCCATGGGCAGGGGCACCTCCCACCAGCCCAGGTTGCTCCAAGCCCCGTCCAACCTGGCCTGGGACACTCCCAGGGCTGGGGCAGCCACAGCTTGTCAGTGGGATCCTCTGTACAGGGAGTTTTCCTGCCAGTCTCTTCCAGTGGGATTTGGGGAGCTGTTCACCATAAACAACTGCCACCATATCAGCACCAAACCCCCCAAACTCAATGTAGGAAATGAAAACATGGATTTATCTGTGAAGGTAAACTTAAAAGCAGTGTTGAACAATAATCCTGACTTTTCTGAGTTAATCCTTACATAATTCATGACTAAAATGACTATTTCTTGTTTCAGCAGGTGATAAGTGTCTTAGAGCTTTATTTGGGGTCTGGTAGCAATTAAGATGAGTTACATCTCTTTGGAAACATCTTCACCTCCGTGGCACAGGGTGTAATTTGGGAAGGAGCTCCCACTGGCTCCATAATCACAGAGTGTTGTTCACCCTGACAGGGGAACAAGATAAAGACTGGGGGGAGGGAGAGGGACCAATGACAGCTTTGGGATCACGGAGGTGCAGCTCATGGGAAGGGCTCCAAAGATGTGCTCAGCAGCCAAAAATCAGCACTGTGGCAAAGGGCCAGTGTGGCTTTGGCTCCCTGTGCCATTGAGGGCAGAAAGGGGGCAGGTTTTCTGGTTAAAGTACAGACCTACCCTCAACTGTCTCATTTATTGTTATTATCATTATTATACTAATAAAACCAATGTATTATATCATTAATTTAATAACAATAACAACTATAATAATAATAATAATAATGATAATAATAATAATAATAATAATATACTTTGAGAATCTTAAAAATATACCAATTTTAAGCTAAATATTAGTGAGGAATTTGTGCCTATTCCACCCCCAGAACTGCCTCTAGTATGATATCAAAAAATAACGAAAATATTTCCAGTTTATCTTTTGACTCCAAAGAAAAGTTAAGGGAGATTTGTTACACTTTTGCTCCTAATTAGTTTGTGAAATTAGATAATTGTAATTGAGCTCATTCTGGGCTTTTCTGCTTTAAATAATTTGAAGTAATTAGGTTGGTGTTGTGCACTTGATGTGCCTTTCAGGCTGCTGCAATTAAACCCATTAGAGCCCAGCCTGCACAACTAGAGCATTGACAGCCTGGCTTAGGAAAAATATTTCCCTAAACACAGCCTTCAGTATTCCTCCAGAATTCAGGCTTTTCTATTCAGGAAATCACAGCCCAACTCTGAAATTCAGCTTTCTAATGGGAATGATTTGAGATGCTTTAAGGACTGGCATATTTGACCCAGAATTTGGAACTCTTTCCCTTTGTTTTCTCTGTTCTTTGAGCCCTGGCTGGGCAGGGAACCCTTGGCACTGGCACAGGTGTCTGGGGAGGCTCTTCTAATGCTCCTTCCATGGATTTCTGCTGTTTCCAACAGATTTTGGGAAAGGGAAACCTGATAAAACAGAATTTGTGGTGCTAATTTGTGCTGGGCATCTAAATTTCCTGATGGCACAGGTGGAGTTTGGGCCATCTGAGTGAGGTCCCTGGAGAGACAATTTTCCCATGGGAAATGGCTGTTCCCTGGCAAGGCTGAGTGACAGAGCAGGAATTAAAACTGATTCTGTAAGGAGGAGATATTGAGAAGGGATTCCTGGCTGGGAGGGTGGGCAGGCCCTGGCACAGGTTGCCCAGAGAGGCTGTGGCTGCCCCTGGATCCCTGGGAGTGTCCCAGGGGCTTGGAGCCCCCTGGGCTGGTGGGAGGTGTCCCTGCCCATGGCAGGGGTGGCACTGGGTGGGCTTCCTTCCCCCACTGGGCCCCTTGCCACCTAGTCCTTTTGTGATTCCATGATTTTATGGGGTATCATTTTGCTGCCTTTGAAACCAATACTGAGCTGAGTTTTACCTCCAGAGCAAACCCTTCCAGCAGGATCATCTGGTTTAGGAACCAGCCAAGGATTTTGTAACTCAGTCTGTTCAGAGTCACTGAGTGTGAAGTCCAACTGCCTAAATTTAGGGATCTGGAGCCACTGGAGCTCCTGGGGCTGTGACCCCCGTGTGCTCTGGAGCAGGAGCCATCCAGCAGGAGCCGGAGCATTCCCTGGCCAGGCTCCAGTGGTTCAGATGTGTTTGTTCAGTGCCCAGAATCTCAGGCTGCCAAATTTCCCATGGCTTCCCTTATGGCCCTGAGGAGAGTGAAACACACGTGGAGTTGGGCTGCTCCATGGGATTGAAACCCTCTCCTTCCCCAGCTGGAAATCGACCTGGCCAAAGGAGAGGCTCGGCAGAAAGAAGCGATTCTGAAAGTCAAGGAGGAGGCCCGAGTGGAACTGGACATGGAGAGGCAGAAACAGCAGGAACTGATCACCAAGTACCAGCGAGAGCACGAGGAGCTGCAGAAGAAGGTGTGGGATGCTCAGGAGGAAACCTCCATGGCAGCACATCAGATAAATCTGCTGAGAACTGGAATGGGAAGGAATAAAACCTCCTTTATGTGTCATTCTCTGTCGAGATGATACAGTATTTTCCCCCCAGACTTAATATATGGCCTGTATTTGATTTTTTTAATGGAACAGGCTAAAAAGTAACTATTCCAGCTCAAGTGAAATGGTGTGGAAGTTCCTTCTTGTCTCGTATTTTCTCTGCTGAGAGCCCATCTGTGTCTCTGGACTGCAGCTGATAATGATTTTCAATCTGCCATTACCATTTTTTCAGAGCTTGGGACTGTTTCAGACTATGATGAGGAGCCACAATCCCATCCACGTGGTTTTCCCTTCCCAGCTGACCAGTTACCACCTCCTGGGCTCTGCTGGTGGTGGCACCACGTGGGGTTGGCTCTTCCCAGAGCTCCAGTTTCTCAAGTTTTATGTAGAAATTGAAGAATTGTACCAGTAATCTTAGTTTTCAAGAGATGTGACACAGTTCTTGAGAAATCTGGAAAAAAGGAAATTATTTTGATGAAAGAAATTACATTGTTCTTTAAAATCGATGACACTGTACAGTGTTTGAAAGCTGAAAATAACACTTGGCTTTGTTCACTTGACAAATATTTGATTATGATTTTAAAACCCTGAAGAAACATGACTTGCAGTAAGAAGTTAATTTTCCCTTTTTTACCTCAATTTCTCTGTTTGATCTTGAACATACTCATTAATCTCCCTGTGCTGAGTGTTGATTAATTACAGCTCTCTGATACCCTCTGAGGGCATTCTGTACACTCAAAGCATTTTTTTCTCTCTGACTACACATGTGTTTGAATTTGTTGTTTTTTCCTCAAGTCAACATTTGTCTGATATTAATTCTCTCTCTCTAAAAAAACTGAATGTAGATAATGCAGTTTTTGTCTGATCTGCAGATACCAGGGTTAATATCCAGTGCCACCAAGAGCTTAAGGATGGAGACAGAAATCCTGGAGAAGAAGCTCCAAGATGCCCAGACGAAGCTTGCAGAGAAAGATGGAGACAAGGAGAAGGAAATTCAGAGCCTTAAAAGACTAATTAGTGAACTTGAATTTCAGCTGACGATGGAGAAGAACAACAATGAATCATTTCTGGATAAACTGAGGAAAGAAATGAAGCACAAGTCAGATGAACTGGAAAAATTAACCCAGGAGAGGACACAGCTGATTCACAACTTGAGTCAAGTCCAGGAGGAGGTAGGAACATGACCCAGGAAATGCCTGGCTATTTTTATTGGAGTAATGTGATTTCTAACATCATTCAAAGTATCTATTTCAGAGCAGAAAACCTGTTGAAATGCAAAGATTTCTAGAGCAAGTCCATCATAATTGCATAGATCCAGTAGATTATGAGAGATGGGAAGTTTTAATTTAGCAGGGACTTGAACTGGTGTTTCAGTGTGTTTTATTGAGCAGTATGTGTGTTTTTCAAGACATTTCTTTCTTAGCCTGTAGCCTCAGATCTGCTACACAAACATGAGTGAACAGGAAAGAATTCCCCATGATTTTAGGGTGGGAGACAGAGATTTGTCCCTGCCCACCCTCTGAACTGGTGTCCCAGCTCCCCCAGCCCAGCCACGTTCCCTGACCCAGGAATGCATGAAAATGAGTCAAATGCAAAGAGCAGTTGGAGTGATGGATATTCTGACCACAGGCATTTGCTGAATGCTTGGAATAGAATGGGAAGGGAGGAGAGAGCTGTGCTGCTCCATGAGAAATGTGGAGTCAGGGACTGTAGATAAGATTAGGCTGGAATGTCCAAAGCAATTAAGTAGCAGAAAAAAATTGGGAAACAGTGGAAATAAAACTCCTCAAAATGTATTAGGGCTGGGATTGATCTTTGTTTCTTCCTTGCAAAAGGTTCAGGAACTGTGTGGGTGAAACTGGAGTGCTGCTGGCAGCGGGTCTGTCACGTCCGTGCCCTGCCCCGGGCTGGGGACGGGGCTCAGGGCTGGCCTTGGCAGAGCTGCCTCGGGGCTTGGGCTCGGTGGCCTTTCCAGCCTGGAGGGTGCCACGGTTCCCCAGGGGCTGCTGCAGCACCCAGGGCTCTGGGGGAAGGCGTGAGGGCTGCGGGTGCTGCCCGGGGCAGCATCCCCGGCCGGGCAGGGACCGGGGGGGCTCGGAGCAGATGCCCCGGGAGCAGGAGGGTGTCGGCGGGCGGGCGCGGCCCTGGCACGCTGTGTTTGTGTTGCAGAACTGGCTGCTGCAGGAGACGGTGCGCCGGGAGTGCGAGGAGCGCTGCGGGCTGACGGCCGCGCTGGGCCGGGCGCGGGAGCAGGTGCGGGAGCTGCGGCGGCTCGGCGGGACCGGCCCCTGTGCCCGGG
>VXBX01003263.1:192518-212165 GCA_013400415.1 Scytalopus superciliaris | reverse complement strand
CCCCGGAGCCCCCCGCGGCAGGGCCGCCTCGCTCCCCGAGCCCCGCAGCAGGAGCAGGAGCATTCCCGGGATAACCCGCCGGCCGAGCCAGCTCTGACAGCGTCGCACGCCTGGGACACCGCCCGGGCCTGAGGGACCCTCGGCCGGGGCAAATCTCTGCCACTGCAGCTCATCCCTCTCTACAGCCCGACGTTCAGTTAAACTTTTATTTATTTCTGATGCAATAATGTTTATTTGTCCATGAATTTATTAACTGTGTAACCAAGTGCTGTTTACATTTCAAGAGGAGAAAAGCAAAAGAAGAGGCTCTCCAAGAGGGGCACATCTCCAGAGGTGTCTTTAAAATCATGGAATGCCAGAAGGCTGGAAGGGACCTTAAAGCTCATCCTGTTCCAGCCCTGTGCCATGGGTAGGAATAATGGGCAATCCTCAGAGAATCCAGGCTGGATGTGGCTTGGAGGAACCTGGGATAGGGGAAGGTGTCCCTGCCCATGGCAGAGAATGGAATGAAAGGAGCTTTAAGGCCCCTTCCAACCCAAGCCAGGCTGTGATTCCATGATTTAAAATCCAGCCCCTCATCCACCAACTCCCTGCTCCTGTCCTGTGGCAGCAGCCCCACTAAAGGCTGTGTGGCCAGGGAGGAACAGCACGGAAAGCCAGGAGAGCAGACACGGGATAATGTTTTGAACATGAGGGAAGGTCTAAATCCTGGATCCAAACCAAGTGGAGAACAAATATTTCCCTTCTCCCCCTCCCTCCCAGAAAGCTGGAGCTCCTGCTGCTAAGCAATAAGCAAAATACATAAATGTCAGGAAACCTCTTTTAGTGGCTTTTGAAAACAACTCAATTAATTCACAATGTCAAGGAAAGTTTACAGAGTGTTTTTTGTAACGGGGTGAAAGGCAGCAGCACGAAGTGCCCCAGAGGACATGGACACCTGATCATGCCACTGGATTTTTAGGAAATGGAGCTTCCTGGAGGGGCTATTTCTTGCAGGAGTGGTGTCAGAGACCTTGCACTCCGGGGCTCAGGAGGGAAGACTGAGCAAATCTCCAGGCTTGGAACAAACCTGCCCCCGGGGCTGTGGGCAGCATTCCAGCCCTTCCCTCGGAGAAAACATCCCAGGGCACTGAGGTGTCATGTCCTTCCCTCATGGAAAGGCTTCCCTTTGGTGCTGTTTCCTCACGTGGAACAGCAGCTCCTAGTCCTGAGCACTTCCAGAAAGGATTAATCCCACGGTGCCGGGCCTGACTCTCTGGGCAGGAGGATGAGGGGTGGTGGTGCCACTTTGGGAGCATCAAATCTCGACTCCAAACCCACCATTATTAATCCTCCCAGGAGGGTGGGGCCACGTGGGATCAGCCTCTCCTCCCAAGGGACAGGGCAAGAGGAAGCAATGGGATTTCAAGGAGTCAGGGTCTCACCGGGGGGCAATTTCCTACTGAAAGTTGCCCAAAATATTATGTTCTCCACAGAGAGTCCAACCCCTGTCTGGTCTTGCTGCTCCTCCACCAGGAAACTGGATGGTCACTTACCATACATATCACAGATGTAAGTGCTTCCCATGTGTGTCCAGCTTTCATTCCCACTGGGAACTCACAGACCAAAGTGCTGATGTGCCTCACGTGTCAAAGATGACAAGCAGCCCTTGCTCTGAGGTGTGTGTAGGATCTGGGATCCAGCCTGTGCCTTGAAGGTGGAGTTTTTCCACAAAGGGAGAAATTAGACTGCAGAAAAAAAAGCATCTTAATTCCTCAGCAGCGTTAAAAGTGCATGAAATAGAAACTGGAGCCAGAGCTGGTGCCACGTATCATTGAAATATATTAACCAGAATAAAAGACAGACTGACTTTCTTTGCACTGTGTGTTTTTAATACCCCAAAAAAGAGCAGAAGAATGAAATTGGGGAAATTTCCTTTCTCAGACAAACCCCACACAGCTTTATTTTTAGACTTTTAAAATGGGGGCTTATTAATATAATGAAAATTCAATGCTGGATTTCATCTTTGGTGGTTACAGGCGGTTCAGTGTGTCCTGCTGAAGGAAGAATAAGCTCCAAATGCAGCTGTAACAGTGTGGAACACTAGAAAATAATATGCTGAGCACTAATGTGGGGTTTTCATCCTCCCAGCAGAGGACAAATGAACTAGGATGGGATAATGAAAAGGGCACTGCCAGAGATTAATGCTGAAGAGATTTTAACACTGGAAATATAATTTGTGTAGTGGAAAGTAGGAGCATCTGGCATTGCCCTGTGAGCTGTTCCCAGCTCATGATAAGCCCTGAGTACATTTTTATATCTTCTAAAAATCAATTGATTTCCAACTGTCAGGAACCCACGAGCCCTTTTTCCATATAAAACCCAGGTTTGCTGGTTTCTCAAACCCATAAATTTACAAGAAATGGTTTCTTTTGGGGAGCCTCCTCTTCCCAAAGCACATTTAATGTGTCTTGAAGTTCATAGAATTTGAGAGTCACAGAATGGTTTGGGTTGGGGGGACCTTAAGGTTCATCTCGTTGGACGGGGCTTGGAGCACCCTGGGCTATGGGAGGTGCCCCTGCCCGTGGCAGGGGTGGCACTGGGTGGGCTTTGACCCTTCCAACCCAAACCAGTCTGGGGTTTGATTATTCCGTGACACAGGACATGGGCTGGCACTTCTCACCCAAAGCACAGCATCTGGTTTGGGGATTTTGTTTAAAGTATCACCCCTGGGGGTGCAAACTCATCTCTGGCCTTGTGGTAAGCACCAACCCCCCAGGTCTGACATCCCTCCTGGGGTTTTCCAGGCAGGGGTTCACTTGGGGGCAGTTGGATGGGCTTGGGGGGGCTGCTATCCCAGGAATTCCCCTCTTACACCTCTCACCTGAGGGAGCTGACAGGGTGGATGGGGCCACATTCCGTGGGGCTGGCCCGTCCCAAGGTCTCTGCCACCAGCTCTTGTCCTTGGCCGCGGAGGGCAGGGCTGTCAGTGCCGCCTTTGTGTCCCAGCTCCGTATCCCTGGGCTGGCTTCGCTGTTGCCGAGGGAACCCACGAGGAGTCCTTAAACAAAAACAGCCCCGAGCCATCCCATTAACACGAGCGGACAGATCTGCCCAAACCAGAACCAGATGTCAGAGATAACATCTCTGTTTGTTGCTTGCGGTTTCCCTGATGGCAAATTACTACTGTGCTCTCATCGTGAGTGTCCGGCTCGTTCGGAACTCGGCGAGGACACAAACCCTGCGCGCTGAGGGAGGAGCAGGACGGAGGGAGGGTGGTCCTGGTCCAGAGAGGATGCGATTTATTCCCTTGGAAGGAACAGCAGTGACAGCTCCAGCCCTGCCCCCTGCTCTCCTCAGACCAGGTGTCTCCTCAGCAGGGGGACACTGAACCATCCCCAGCTGACAGCCACAGGCTGAAGGTGTTTGTGTTTTTCAGAGGTGTTGGGGCACAGAAAAGCCTTGAGGCTGCGAACAAACCTCGGCTCCTCAGCCCCTGAGGCACCCTACAGGGGGCATTGGGGTGGCAGCTCCTGGTTGCCCCACATAAACCCGGAGCCAGGAAGGGATTTTGGAAAGATGCACCATCACAAACAGGTGTATTTAAGCCTGTGAGAGCCCTCAGTAGATTAACTGGGTTTGAGATGGTTTTGCTGTTGATTTCCTCCCCTGGCTCCTTTTGGGCACAGGGCACGTGCCAGGGGCTGCCCAGGACCTGCCACTGCCTCAATGGGACCAACTCCTGCTCCACTCACCCGGCCCTTCCCTGTGGCACAGAAATCCTTTAACAGCAGGATCTGTAAGGCCACAGGAGGCTCCATTATCCTTTCCATGGCTGTTTTCTCTTGGGCATCAGAGCTCTCAGAGGAACAGCAGTACCAGACCAACAGCTCTGGTCAGTCCCCATGATGTTTCCCCAGGGCTCTCTCTGCAGTCACTGCTGGGCAATGGGGTTTCCTGGCCCTTGGGGGCCCTTTCAGGGTGCTGGTTGAGGGAGGATGGGCAGGTCCTGTCCCCTCCCACCAGCCCGGGTTGCTCCAAGCCCATGCAATGTGGGATGGGGCAGCCACAGCCTCTCTGGACTCACCTGGTGCCTGGACAGGCTCTGGCCATGGTGAGTGACCCCCCAACTTACCTTGTGGGGTGACTCAGGCTCATCCACCCCAGCTGGCCCAGCCCAGCACGGGGGTGTCACACCCGTTGGAACTGGTCAGTACTGGGGCACCTCACACAGCTGGTGGGTGACATCCCCCCTCCTCGAGGCCTCCCATCCATCCACAGCTGGAATTTGGGTGCCAGCTGAGTGTCTGACCCCTGGATGGGCTGCTCTGCCCACAGGGCCCGGGGCAGGACACTCGTCCCCCGGTGGCTTTTGCCGTGCCCAGCTCCAGCAGAGCCCGCTCGGCTGGGCTTTGCAACACTTCCACCTACAGAATAAACCCAGAACAGCAGCGGGAGCAGCCGCAGCATTCCCGGGAATGCTGGGAGTGCTGGGTGCACAGCAGCCCTGCCAGCCCCAGCAGGGTTTGGGGCTGCACAAGCCTTTGTCCTCTCCAGCAAACTCTGTCCTGAGACAAAAATGGTAACATGCCCATTTTTTCCCTTCCCTTGGAACATAAAGACTATTTTTTCAGGCCAGCTTTACTAGTTTTAACTTACTTTGTTTCAGACTGCCCCGCTGGGCTGTGGCCGCGCAGGAAATGGGGATGGAAAGCTGTTTCCTTTGCAGAAGTGTTTTTTTCCCACGTGGGATGTGATTGCCAGAGATCTGCTGTCAGAGTCCTAGCAGGTTTGTTTCCTGCCCCAAAGAGCTTGGAAGCAACAAGCCTGTGCTTTGGAAGCAGGGAACACCAAAGAGCACACACAGGAGAGCCACAGACTGGGCAGTTTGTGGATGGCCTGATGGGAATTTATGGATTTCATGAACATTTCCTGGCAGGAGCAGCAACCAACGAAAGAATTCCTGGAAAAGGGACCCTTATCACTGTCTGCTGTACCCACTGTGACTCACCTGTGGGGTTGGGAGGCCTTATGGGTGTCCCCACCCTGCCAAGCCCCTTCTCACCACCTGCTCCACCTGCCCCTTGGATTGCAGCTCACAGGGGGCAGCTCGAGGCTCCCAGTTGGCTGCTGTTAGAGCTGGTTTTTCTGGATCCATCCCAGCCTGGGGTTGTGGCTCAGGGTGACACAGCCCCTGTTCCTGCCTCTCCCAGGACAGCTCCACTCTGCCAATACTCAGCAAACATTTGTCCGTGGCCATTTGGGTTTGAGGCACAGCCTGAGCCACCTTTGCCTGCTCTGACAGCCCTGGAAACACTATCCATGAAAACCCTGGGAATATGGACAAGACAGACCAAAATCCTAATTCCTGGTGCTTCACCTGCACACTCCACCCCTGCACTGGGCAGGACAAAGCCCCTCCAAGTGACAATGAGGGCAGTCAGACATCAAAGATCTGTGCAGGCCCTCAAAGCTCTGCCTCACTTCTCCAATACATCCATGAGTGTTTATTCCCACTGCCTGGGTCTGTAGGGAAGCAGAGCTGGGGGCTCCAGGCAGGAGCTGGGGTGCCTCTGGATGTCAGTGGCAGGTCACCAAAGCCACCATGCCCTCAGAGGTGGTTGTGCTGCTGGAGGATCCCCTTGGTGGCCCAAGCACCCAGAAGACACAGAGGAATTGAAAAGTAACAAGTATTAAAGAAAAATCCCTGTGAACCAGTGAGATGTCAGGGTAGCCTCAAGGGTCTCCTGGAGGTCAATTTGATTAAAGTCAAGCAGCCCTCTCAAATGATTCATTTTAGTGACGCAGAGCTCAATGAACATATAAGGACATTTCAGTCTTAGGAGAGACGGTGACTCTCACAGTGAAATTTTTGGCCCTTGTGCCAGACAGGTCCTTGACAATTCCTCCAGAAAACAGGGCATGGAGGGGCTGCAACCACTCAGGACCATTAACCTGCCAGTCCTCCACCTGCAGAGCCCCCTCCAAGTGACAATGAGCCAGGCAGTGACTCTGCTCACCCAGTGGGGGCTTCTCCTCCTCACAGCACTGACCTGGCTCACGTGGCTTTGGGGACATTCTGCTGCTTTTGCCTCAGTAACCACCTCTCCCAGATCCCACGGCTGGCAGAGGCCACCCACCCATCCATCACTTCATCCACCACTGGCTGCAGAGTTTTTCCCCCATGGAAAGAAGACCAAACCTCTCCAGGGAGCGAGCAGATGGTGCCTGGCTGTTCAACATTTCCTGATGTTCCAGCTCCAACGTGGAAGTCAAGCTCTGCTCAGCAGCTCTGCAGGGAGGGGCACTGGAAGCACAGGAGGGTTGTTAGTGCTCACACACAGAGCTGGGCCCCCCACCTGCCACCCCAACACACAGACCCCCAATCCAATGGAGCTCGTCAATCCTGCTGCTCCTTCAGCCCCGGGATTTTACTCCTGCCCATGACTATCTGAGCACTTGGATCGGGGGGGGGGGAAAAAGCTGCCTCCATTTCCATAGCAACAAACATACTTTCCTGAAAGCAACACACACAAAACAGTGGTTAAAGATTAAAAAACACGGTGGTAACCAAGAAACAGAGAAGACATTTTACCTTCTCTTTAAAAATACACCTCCACTTTTGCATTTCCAGAAACCAGCTGCAGCAGGGGCCCAACAGGACATGGGGGAGGAAAGCACCAGCTCATGAAGGTTCTGCTGAGCCAGTTTTCCTCTCCTGTCTGAGGCCTGCAGAGTGTGGGCAAACAGAGACTGGCACTGCCCCTGCAGTCACAGGGGCCAGACCCAGCCCCACCTGGGCTTTTGCAGGTGAACATCCCAGCCAGGTCACCCTCGGCCACAACAGGGGAATGGAGAGAGGCATTTTGGGAGAGAAAAGGTGTTTCCGTGCTGGACTCCAGGTTAGCAAGGAAAGCAAACCCCTCACCGCTGTGGGCTTCAGGTCTTGGTGCCACCAGAGCAGCAGCTGCAGGAATCAGATCCAACTCCTGCCCCCTTTCCTCCCTCCCTTCCCTGGCACTGCAGCTGTGCTGTCCCACAGCAGGACAGAGCTCCAGCAGCTGGACACTGAGGAATCCCCCAGGACAGGCTGAGGGGCTCCCAGCAGCTCCCTGCTTTCAGTGCCACACAGGGAATGTGCTGGAGCTTCCCAAGCTGTGTCAGCACGACCCTTCCACCTCCCACACACGGGATGGGGTGGCTGTGTCAGCACTACACCTGCAAGAGGATCCCTCCTTCCCCTGCCAGCATCCTGCCACTGGAATGAAAGATGGGAAATAAAATCCCCAAAACCTGATCCCTCCAGGCCTGTTACTTAGAACAGCTGACACAGCTCCTGCTCTCTGTCCCACAGAGGGACAGGGAGCCCCCCAAGCTCCCAGGGCAGCTGACAGAGCTGGGACACCCATCCCTGGCTCATCCCACTGACCTTCAGAGGGGTCCATGATCATTTACTCCAACTGTTTCCCGGCTTCCCTGGGAGGGACAAACATCTACAGCTTTCCCAGTTTATCCCCCGTGTCCCACACAGGCACAATGGTCAGAGGGATGGCGTGTAAGAAAACCAAGTTTAGTTTCAATACATTTGGCATCCAACAGGCAGTGGAAAAAAAAAAAAAAAGCTTTATACTTTATTTCTTGTAAAAATTCTTTTAACACATGCAGACTAAAACCAGTGTAAGAAAGTCTCCACCATTGTTTAAACAAATAACTATACTTAAATATAAGCGTCTGCAATTGACTGGTATAAAAATAAGGTACGTTTTGCTTTTTTACAGAAATCCTTTCTCCAGTTCTCTGCTCAATAAACAATACACAACTCTAATACATACAATTAACCTGATCATCGTTTTCCACCCCTTGGATACTGCTAAGGTATGATGTGCAAAAGTTGGTAACAGTTCCTTTCCCAAAAGAAAAAAAAAAAAACCCCAAACCCCAAAAGAGAAGTCTTCTACACCTGTTAGAAACTGAGAGTGTGCTGCGCGGGCGCTCAGCGGCGGTGCCGGCCGTGCCCCGAGCGGCCGCTGCCGTGGTGCTTGCCCTTGTGGGAGCGCTCGAAGGAGCGCGAGCGCTCGCGCCGCTCCCGGTGGTGGCCGCGCTCGTGCCGGTGCTTCTTGGCCGCCTCCGAGTGCTCCCGGGACTTGCTCTGCGAGCGGGAGCGGGACTTTTTCCGCTTGTGGCCGTGTCTGTTGGCGCCCTTGAGCTCCTCGCGGCCGTGCTTGGCCTTGGCGTGCGGCGAGCCGTGGTTGTGGTGCCGCCGCGGGCTCCCGCTGTGGCTGCGCGAGCGGCTGCGCGAGCGGGAGCTGTACGTGCCCGACAGGCTGCGCCGGTTGTTGTAGCTGGGGGGAAACAGGGTGCTTAAAATGGGTCTTCCACGCAAGGGAAATGCAAAACAAACCCGTGCAAAGGGGCTGCCGAGTCGCCACAGGGAATCAGAGACTGTTTCTCCCACAGGGATGAGCCAGGAAGGACAGTGAATGTCCCAGAACAGGCACCTGGTTTATGGAAGGTGCCCCTGGCCCATGGCAGGGGGTGGGACAAAATGGGCTTTAAGGTCCTTCCAAACCAAACCAGTCTGGGATGTTTTTAGCTGGGCTCATTTCAAAATAAACAGCCCAAACCAAACCCAGAATGCAGCACCCCTTGTGATTTTTCCACCTTGACAAGAATCTCCCCTCAACACCAGATCATAAATTGGTTATTGCCTCAGTGATCTGACAGTGATACTCTGGGGAACCCTTCACTGAGACCAACACTGGCAGCTTCCAGCTTAGATGCCAGCATGAAAATTCTTTAAAAATAAATGTATTTATAAAGCCAGCAACTCTCACTGCAGCACCTGCTCCCCCTTTTCCCATCCCAGGGGCAGAGCAGAGCCTTGGGCAGCGCACCAGGGAGCACAGAGACAGCAGAGCTGCCACACCTCAGCCTGGCTCCTGTGGCACTTCTCCCCCCTTCCAAGGGCTCTTTGTTCCCAGACTGCTCCCACCTGCAAGGGGAGCCCCAGAGAGCTGAGCCTGACCCCCCCCAGCCCAGCCCAGCCCAGCCCCCACTCACTGCCGCCGCGGAGTGTGAGAGCGCGACCTCGACTTTGTCCTCGACCTCGACCGGCTGGCACTTCTGCTGCTTCGACTTCTCTTGCTTTCTTTTCTCAGGCTGGAGGGGGGAAAAACAAACCAGGCTTACACTTCTGAGCCACTCCTTGCTCCTACTCAGGAGCTCAGTAGTACTCACTGTACTTCAGTTAAAGAGAAGTTTTCTACTGAAGGATTCTCTTCATCAGGAGAGGTTTTACCTACCCATTGTAAGGGCTCTTTGATGCCTGCTGCCTCTCCTCTGGCTCTTTTTTAACGGTTTTGGTATTCACAGACACTGGAGATTTTTCTTCAGCTTTTACTTCTCTTGGGGAAGCTGAGAATTAAATTTAAATTCAAGATTATTTATTCATCCTTTGTCATAAACACCCTGTACATCCCTTAAATGCCTTTGCCAGTATTTGCACTAAATGTAGGTATGAACTCAGTAGCTACCAATTCATTCCTCTCTCCATTTTTAGTTCACTCCTGGAGTGGGATGTTCACAGTGTGAAGCCAAGTGCCAGCAGGGGAGGGGGAAGAGCACCTTGGCCTCCACACCACACCAGGCTCACCTGGGCTTTCACCCACCAGGGGTCAAAGGGGACAAAATAAAAGCTGTCCTTATGGCCCACAGATACAGAACTTACTGCTTTCCAATGCTATAGAAAGGATTAACAGTGAACAGCAGATTTAATATTAATGCCACAATAATAAAAAATTTAAAAAATGTGTTTAGTTTGGAA
Organism: Scytalopus superciliaris; assembly: GCA_013400415.1. NCBI lineage: Eukaryota > Metazoa > Chordata > Aves > Passeriformes > Rhinocryptidae > Scytalopus > Scytalopus superciliaris. Next base: position 202,363 of record VXBX01003263.1, on the reverse strand, counting down.
GCTGCTCTATCTCTACAGACAGCTCGTATTGCCCAGAGATGGAGTCACCTTTCATGGAAGGGCTGCTAAGCCCACCAGAGCTCCTGCTTTCCAACACTTCCAGCCCTGGCTCCCACTTCACACCTTCTTTGTTCAGTGAGAAATTCACACCTTCCAGCTAAAATACCTCTGAAAACTCAGACCCTTCAGAAGTAACTGTTCAAGTGCTGCTTTCTCACAGTATGTGCTCAAGTTCCTGCAGGCCATGGACAAGCCAGGCCCTGACCCTTCTGCTCAACCACCATCACTGGGTCAAGACTTGTGAGGGCCTTTGAATCCCCCTGGCAGTTCACAGATCAAAAGCAGCAGGGAGAGGTAAAAGCACCGAGACAAACCACCAGAGTTCAGAGAGGCAGGTGTTACAGTTCTTTCTCTCTGATGCCAAGCCTGTGCTGTGCCTCTCCCTCCTCCATTTCCTGACCACCAGCTGTCTGCCTTCACCACGCTGGAGCTGTTGCCAAGTACATTAAAAAAGGCAGAGAAAGCAATTTTCACAGGTACCTGCAGCAAAAGGAGCCATGAAGGCTACTACATCTCCCAAATTAAACCCTGTAGTCTGCTACTTAAAGGTCTGGAAACTGGTTTTAAAAATCTATGTTTAAAAATCTAGCTCTGTGAAGAATCTCAAACTGTCTGACAAGAAGCAAATCTGTTTTTTTTACCACCTTGGGATACAGATGCAATTATTTATCAGAGAGTATTATGCAAGTTCCTGTTCAGAAAACAAACTTACATGGTTTGGATGCAGGAGAAAAGCCACCCAGTGTTGAGAGTGCTGGAGTTCCATCTGGATTTAAACCTTTTGCCTTCAGTTTAGCCTCCTGTAGTGCCATTTTCCTCTTTTCTACTTCTTTATCCAAAAATTCATAATTGGGCTGTGAAAGTAACAATGAGGGAAGAGGCTGAGCTAATGTGATTCATATTTTTATCTCATTTCTGAAAAATACTCAGCTATTTTTTATCATCTTTCCAGTAATGTAACATCTATAACTTGTCCTCACACTCTTCTCAGAGGAACTTTTCCCCATCGGCAGATCTGTATTCCAGCATTCCCCAACTCTTCTGGAGAACCATAACTCAGCTCAAGCTGCACCCAGCACAGACAGCAGGAAGAACAAACCTACCTTTTTTCTGGTATAAAGCTTGAGAGTCGTCAGGCAGATCTCCTGAATCTCCTCTTCTGTGGTGCCAAAGAGCAAGAACCAGTGAGGACGAGTAGGCAGCGGAATCTGGAAATGAGCAAGCAGTGAGAGAGATTTCAGGCCAGGTTCCTGCCTGAGGCAGCAGCGCAGCCTGGTGCAGGCAGCCCCTGCAGGGGTCTGTGCTCACCTGCAGGGCCCTGGCTGCCAGGTAAATGCACGCACACGCAATCGTCTCGGGCTGGAAGCGAACAAACACGTTGGTCCGAAGGCTGTCGTTCATGTAATTCCTAAAAAACACAGCACGGAAGGTTGGAGCTCTGGGGTGCCTGTTGTCAGAGGGTAACAATACTGGAGACTCAATTGACTTTATTATTTTTTCTGTTACTCTATTAGACATTTGGGTTTTTTTGAGTTATGGTATTTGGTGTTGACATGTGTCACTTCTGTAACTGTGCACCGCTGCCACTGCTGGAAACCCCAAAGCAACAAGGTGCAGCAGCAAATGCAAGTAGCATGTCATGGCTACTTCCTAGGTTAAGTTATCCTGTGAAGTGTCCAGAGCTCACAATTTAACAATTACTTTGCATCTGTCCAGCTGTCTGCCTTAACCACCAGTGGTCTTGTATTTAAAAACCAATTTAAAACTCAGGTGCAAGCAGGAAAAGCACAGTGTATTTTCAACCTACCATTTTCCAGAGGCAACCTACAAAATTCATAAAACACTGACTGCATTTAAGTTTTGTGTGCCTCAAGTCACATTAGCTTCATCCAGAGAGATGCATCCAGTTTGCTCACTGAGTGTTGGAAAAAGACCTGTGAGTTAGTCAGGGCCCCCCACTCCCCTGAGCTCCTGGTCTTGCACAGGGCTGGCATTACCAAGCAACACATGCCAGGAGATACAATAAAGAGCAGAGACCTCCATGGGTTTCTACGTTCCCAAGCTATGGGAGAGAGAGGAATAGCAGTCAGTCAGCATTGACTCTCCAAACCCCATGCCCAGTCTGGCTGCTACATGAACATGCTGCATGCACTGAAATCCTCTTTTTAACTCAAGTTTAACCAAAAGTTAAATCAACTACATAAACGTTGGCAGATGGTCCCCCACGTGTCCTTTAAACACTACAGCATACAGTAGGTAGGCAACAAAGACATTCAGAGACAGTTGGAACAGTTACTTCTGGAAACAAATATACAAATCCTTCGGCACCCCGACAGAACTAGGAGGTGCTGCCCGGTGGACACGATGGCGGCAGTGAGTCTCGGATGAGAGCTTGCACTGGCTTGGCTGGAGAGAAGGGCAGCCAAACCGGCCATCCCCAGGTCAGGGCTGAGGTGCAGAGGGCAGAGCTCTATGACTTACCATCAGGGACTACCCTTTAATCAAAGAGTAGAAAAAAGAACAAAGTTAAATTGAGTTCTCCATTACGACGCTGGAATCAAGCCATGAAAATAGTAAGCAGAAACAAGCACTACAGTGTTTTCAAAGCACGTGTTTGGGTAGTAACTTACATCTCATTGCTTTGCCTATGGATCATCAGGCTTGTTATTTCTGTTACTATTTTCCTGGCTAGGAAAAGAATGGAAAATAACAACTTACCAGGCTGTCTGTACCAGGGTTTGATTACGTTCACATTCTAGGACTTGTAAATACATAACAATGATCTGAGGAGTAAGGAGGAGGGGGGGGGGGCAGAGGGGAAGAGAAAAAAGACTCAGTTTTAAAACATAAAACATCAGTAAGGAAGTAAATATATAAATATTTAAAATCAAACAGCATTCCAAAACTACAGGGCTTCCTTTTCTAAGCATACACTATAAGCTCCCATGTCACAGAATATGCTGAGCTGGAAAGGATCAACAAGGATCACTGAGTCCAACTCTCAGCCCTGCACAGGACAATCCCCAGGAGTCTTCCACTCATCTTCAGACAGTTATTTTATTTCACCACCTTTCTATGATTTTGCAAAACCAGCCACCGCTTTTAACTGTTCCCAAGGGAGCAACTTCAACCAAAGTCAACACGACTGTTTGCCCCAAGTACTCTGTCAAAAACATTAATAATAACTACAGAGGAATAAAGAGCAGAATTCAGGTCATTTTGACACCTGTGTTTCTTGTTCCACAGTTCACACTGATGCCATCAAGGTAGAGTAATAGTTACAATTATATTATTTCTTGAGGACTCACCTTATGAGGATGCTTGACATGAACACAAAATCCCAACTCCTTCAGTACCCTCCTTTCTGCTTTGATTACTTGATTTTTGGTGTTTATGTAGTTCTGATCAAGTATCAGGGGGCTTGGAGTCCTATAGTTTGCAAGAAATAAAATCAAAACTGTTTTGCATATCCAAAAATAACGGCAACTCTGTTTTCCCTTCCAACCAACTAATGGCAACAGAAACCGGTTTTCAACTCCTGCAAGCAAGTTTAAGCATTAATCTTGTGCTGTCCAAGTTTAGATAAACTAGTTTAGTTGCTGCTTTTGATGAGCTACAGATTAGACGGCTGAGATAAAAAACAACCTGCTACTGTGTATGCAAACTGCACTGCTCCAGCTGCTGGAAGGAGTCACTTGGCAGGGAAGATCCCAAAGAACCTTCAGTCTCCATGGCAGAGGTGAGGGAAGGAATGCGACACAACTGCCTTTGCTAAGCAGGACTTCAAAGCTAAAGTAAGGCAGAACAGGGTTTTTCCTGATTAATATTAAAGCAGCAACTCGTGCTTTAGAAACTGCAGTTTCCTAAAACTGAAAAGATTATTCAGCTTTCAGAGAACGAGACAGTCCTGCCTCTGTGATGTGTGAAAAGCTGAGTAGAGCACAGAATTTCCCCTCTGAAGGGTGACAGATCTGCCTGTGACTCTGGACCCTGCACCCACTCACCAGCAGGTATCATGGGTATCCCCTAGTGATATTTACATTGGCAAAACAAGAGCTCATTCCACACAGACAGATTTCAAACTCTACCACTGTCTAGTCCTAATTCCTTCCAAACTCAACACCTGAACTCTCCAAAGCACTTTGAACTCACACTCTATTTTGTATTGTTTGCTTTGTCCGTGTTTACACTTGACCTTTCAACATTCCACACTGGGTATTCTAATCCACTTCCTCCTGAAGGCAGGCCAGCTTTTCCCCTGTAATATGCCTCACACATTCCACATGCTTTCCACAGCAGAAGAGTGTTTATGGGGCTCCTTCTGCTCTAATAAACCACCATTTGTGTGTATGATACACCCAGTACACCCCAGGCACTGTGACTGATTTATTTTACATTACCTTCAAAAGAAAAAGAAGTAACACAAAGTGGATTCAAAATACAGCTTGTTTTATCAGATAAAGTATTTCACTGCTACCTTGCAAATTCCATGAGTGCATCTCACTTCCATGACAGGCCACAGAGCACAAAAAACACTCAAAGCCTAAGGGTCCCACTCCAGGCAGAAAAAGGGTTGATTTAATTACAAGGCTGGATGAGGAGCTTCCCAACTGCCATAATCCAGTATATGCCATGACTTGTGCAGTCACCTGGACAGATGCTGCCTGCCATTGGCAAAGGACACAACAACCCATCCACCTCTCCAAGAAAAGCATCATGTACAATCATGCCCCTGAAGCACGAGCTCCCCTGCTCTTCCCAAGGGGCTGAGAAGCAGCTCTTGGGTCTGGAAGGACCTACAACTCAAGCACCAGCCTTACTATTCCTGGCTCCTAAGAAATGCCACAACTTCTCTAGTTAAGTGTTACTCTCACTTATCAGGGCAAGTTTATGAAGTTTGCAATTTCTGCTACTCTAAATAAACTCAGTCAGAATATGAGGATTTTTTGTTTTGTTTGGGTTTGATTTTTTTGGTTGGTTGATTATTTTGCAGGGTTTTTTTGCCCTCCCACAAATTAACTGGAAATAAAAAAACTTTCCAAGCTTCTTTCGGATAACTACTTCAGTGAGAGGCTGATTTTATCTGAACACTCCAGCACTCCAAAGGCAGGCTAAACACAGTGCTCTGGAGTGGGAGAATGGGAGAGCCAAGCTCAAGCCTCAAGTTCTTGCCATCAGTGAAACTGAGTCACTTCCAGTTCATTCTAATCAATTACACTGGGGTTTATAACAACATTTCCTTCAGTGTTTCTCTACACAATTTCATTTAGAGATCACTGGCATTAACAGGATCTGCAAAGCATCAACCAGAGCAAGTTCAGGTGTCCAGGCTCAGTTTGTTAGAACACTTTGATCCAAGACTTAGGCCAGCCATGACTTCCAGTCTATAAAAACCATCACCAGTGGGACACGACTGCACAGGATCATCCAACAGCTCCTGTTCCCCATGGCCCTGCATTGCCTGACAGCTGTGCAAGGCAGTTAAGGCAGCTCCAGGTGCAGCAGGACAGACACGAGCCTTACTGTATGTTAAGGTTTCACTGCCCTTCCACAAGGCCACAGGATCAGCACAAACAGTTCATACTTAGCACACGTTTCACAGTGAAGTGACAGGAAACTCGACAGCCAAAGTGTGCTCTGCTTTACTCTGGTGTCCCACACGGCTCTGGTCACAAGTTCTAGAGATCTACAGCTCTAAGGAAGCCATGGAAAACAGCAGTTTATTCAGGCAGTATTTCAGGAAATAGAGACCAATGCAGCCTTTTATCCACTTACAGAAAAATAAAAATCTGCAGAGATTCAAGTGCTTTACTGCACTTTATTACTGGCAAAAGTTCTCCATGGTATTAAGATTCACCAATTTAGCACTTTTGGCATAAACTCTGAAGTGCTGGTAAACAATTACTTACAAGTTGAAGACTTCAGAGATTTCCCTTTGGAAAATTGCTTTCTACCAAGAAAAAAGAGGAACTTTGCTACTGCATTTGCTGCACTTAGTTCTCAGTTCAAGAAGTATTTCAGGTCCAAGTAACAAGCCAGAGCAAAATAACCTGATGTATAAAATATAAACCTTCAAGCCCTGTTTAGCCAAGGAGTATTGCAAATTCTTTGGATCTGTTTTACAGATCATCACTACAGCTCCAGGCAAGACTTTATCATTAACAGAGCACACAGCATTCCCTCTGGGAAGCCAGTCCAACACTTGGATGCAAAACTTGATTGGGATTCAGATTGTGTAACAACCCAACAGATTAACACACGCTGTAATGTGTTTGTAACAGTAAATTACAAATACCCATTTTTATAAATCACTCTGACAAATGAGACCCAAGTTCTCAACACAGCTGCAGCTTCATTCGATGCAATATTAAACTTCGATGTCTTTAGGATGACTAATACTTTGGAGGAACAGTGCCCTGTGCATAATTGTGGTCATATTGAGCAAAGTACTTCTGACAAGTACAGCACAACAGCAGCGTCTCATTTCAAAGACCAGGGATCTGTTAAGCTCGTCAATACAAGAACATGATTTCTCTGTCTCCAAGATCATAAATCCAAGCAGCACAGATTTGCAGTTTGAAGAGCACTAAGTGTGTAACATTAATGCAGCCACTTCCAAACCCACGGCAAGGACCCGTGTGCTGCAACACCAGTGAGGAGCAGCTCACTGGGTCTCAAACCACCATGTGTGAGGTTACAGCATGACACCAGTCACATTTGGTTCCAGTCTCAGGACTTTCTGCAGCCTTCAAGCACATTTAGAAGAAATAAAAATCAACTTCAAACTACATTCTGCAAGTTAAACAACAGTTGCACTTTGCTCAGAACACATGTTTTGGCACACAGTTATTTAAAAGCAGTTTTTCCATAGGTACGAGCTTTTCTCCATGCACACAAACATTTTACATGCAGTTCTACATCACATTTGCTCGGCAGAGACCCAAAAGAAAATGTGCTTTCCCAAAACACTTATTTAGCTTTTTCTTACTTCTCAGCATGAGAAATACCACCTCGGTTGACTACATGTCTCATAAAACGAAAATTCCAATGCAATTCCCAGTTCTGCAAACAGGTACATAGAAGGGATTGCTTACATCATAATTGATATAAATTTACAGATTCAAGACTTCTGTATACTTGTTTTACCATGAATTCAAACTGCAATTATACAGAGCCAGAAAGTGGAACTAAGAACCCAAAACTGGTTAAGAAAGAAAGCAAAGCCTACCCAAACTACCCCAAATATGTGTGCGGGTTAAGAGCTTCAGTTAACAGAAATACTAGGCTAGAAAAGAAAGTACAGCAGCCTGAGTGTTTCAGTTCTGGGTTGTGTGTGAGAAACTAACTACGGCCTAAGTGTTAGCTTCAGTAAAAAAATAAAAAAAATAAAGGTTAAGCTAGTATTCTAAAAACCTGGACAGCAAAGAAAAAAGCTTATAACAAGATACAGGAGTTCTTCCAAATGGTTCACCAGCGGCCAACCTGTTAGTCCCCCGATTCCAGTGACCTATTCTCAGAGCACTGGCTTCTCCTTGGGGATTTTCGATACTTCACTCACTGTTGCCATGACGACAGCTTCATCTTTATGTACCACTCCACATCACCCAGGCTTTGGTAAATGTAGCTGGTCGCTGTATAGTCGGTTGCAAGGGAAAAAAGAGTTGAAGTTAATAACGTGTACAGGTGATGGAACTGTCAGCTTGTAAAAAGTACAGAAAAACGTTTACATCCNAAAAAAAAAAAAAAGAGGGTGTGTGTGCAAGTCTGAATGTCAGACTGCAGCATTTTAAGGTTAATTTCATGCAGATTCACTCAGAATCGCAGAGCAACAATACCCATTTCTCCCGAAAATAATGGGTAGCAGTGCACGATTTCTCTGGACATGATGCACTTTAGACACCATGTAACATGCACAAGGTGGGATTTGGAACAGGCTAGCTGGAAAGATTTAAATTCACAGGTTAAGTTCAGTTTCTCTGATCCTTCACAGAGCACAAAGAAACAACTAATTTGTATTCTCACTGCAAAGAAAAGCAAGGCATAATGACTAATTAACCTCCACTGCCTGGATGGAGGCCAAAACGTTACTAATCACTGAACCTGCTCCAATAGTTCCAATAACCAGACTGACTCCCTTATCAGAACTGTGGAAGGCAATTCCACTGAACTCACACCTGGCATCACTTCATACAATGCTCTCTGGGCAGTAACTACTTAAAAAGTACAAAAAACAAAACTAAGTTTCCACGTGTAACACTGACTCTTTCTTCTTGGATCTACAGCTAACTGGGGAAAAATGAGCACAAGGCAGTAAAAGCCTTTGGCTTCAACAGAAACACAACCAGGATAAAGACACCGACAAACAGCTGGTTTCCCTAGGGGAATTCTGCTCTCTTTTTCAGAAAAGGTTACACAACTCTTAAGATTAAATTCCTGCTGTAACCTGGTGACAACAAGGCAGAGAAATAAAGCATGAATGTAGTAATCTAGGTGGAAAAAAAACCCAAAAACCTTGTAACTACAGAGTACCTTAAACTTCAAGCAATCAGCCACTGAACGCAAAGCTAAAGCCTCCAGTCCCAGACTACAACAGAGGTGCCTGACAGAATTAAGGAGATTTTGTGTTTGTTTAACAGCAACTTAGAGAACTCCTCCCCTTCAACTGCTCCTTGCTCCTCACTACACCGTTCATTTGTTTTACACAAAAACAAACGCTATTTCACACCCAACGAGCAGCACTGGTCACTCACAGCTGGGACAGCTCTACAGCACCTGCCCAGGGCCAGCAGGGCCCCTGCCCCTCCACAGGCACCAGGACAGCACAACTCCCACTTTCTGCAGGTAGAGATTGCTCCAGGATCCAAGGCTCAGTTACACACACCTCGCCATTAAGGCTGCACGACAAACCAGACACCTTTCCAGGTATTCTCTACAATGGCTTTTCTTCTAGAAGGTAATTACTACCATCTCTGAAAACTCAACCTCTTATTTTCTTAGCTGGTACTTTACTGGCACCACAACCACACCTGGACACCACATACTAACGAGAGAAAAGCATCAAAACTACTGAAAATGGTTAAAATTCTGGAGAATACACAGCGACCCACTACTGGCTACTCACGCCTAGGACTACCTTTCAGTAACTACAGGACAACAAAAACTCACAACCAGGAGCCTGAAACTAGAACCAATACTCGTGACTTGTAGCTAAACAAGTAACAGAAACGGGTCTAGCAAGTGAACAAAAGCAGAAGTCAGGACGGCACTGTACTGCCTACACAGCAGCCAAGGAGCACTCCCCTCTCAACTTTAGGTCGTTGAACTTAGCCTGGAAAAGCACTGTGAATCGAACACTGCAGGTACATTAGTGCAACGGGGGTTATGTTCGTAACGAAGCTGATCTTACCTTTTTGCTCTTAACTGCCGCAAGTGATGGAACACGTTGATCACGTCCCTTATCCGGCGGGGCGCCTCTTCGATTTTGGACGCGAGATTGATGCAGGCCATGGCAACAATCTGAAAGGAACGCCCGGCTCCGTTAAGGAACTGCTGTTTAGCCGCGCTGAGAACCGAACGACACGCGCGAGGAGCGCGGCCCGAGGCGCGCAGCCCGTGCCAGCCATCCCGCCGCGGCGCTCACCTCAAAGCTGTGCTTGACGAAGGACTTGGAGTAGAAGAAGCGGTGGAAGAGCACCTGCCCGGTCGCCATGGCCACCTGTGGGGCAGAGGGGCGGCCGCGCCGCCGTCAGTGCCCGCCGCCATTTTGTGCGCGGCCGCGCCCCCCC
>VXBX01003263.1:175893-191848 GCA_013400415.1 Scytalopus superciliaris | reverse complement strand
CCTGATTGGCCGGGCGGGTTTGAGTGGCAGCCCCGCCTGAGGGGCAGGGGCCGCCATGTTGGGTGCGGCGCCCCCTCAGCGCTCGGGGCGATCGCGGCCCTGTCCGGGCACGGGGCACGGCCCGGGAGGCACCTCTGAGCCCACCGAGCACAGCCTGCCGCCGAGCACAGCCTGCCGCCGAGCACAGCCTGCCGCCGAGCCCCAGCTTGTCCCAGAGCACTGAGTGCCACGGCCAGGCCTGCCTCGGGCACCTCCAGGCCTGGGCGCTCCAAACCCCCCTGGGCTTGTGCCAGGCAGGATGAAGGTGAAACCATCTGCAGAGACACAAATCCAGGATTTGTAGTCCCTGTCTCCCAGGCTCCCACAGAACAGCCGTGGTGGAGCAGGCTGAGGTGCTGGCCGGCTCTGCTTCCTCCTCCTGGGGTGGGCCACCCTGTTTCGTGCCATGGTTACAATTGTTAATAAACTTCCACACTTTTGCAAACAGCGCTTTCAGAAAGATCACCAAGCCCGCAGTGTGTTTGTTTCATAGCCTTCCTTTCCATTTATAGTTCATGGCCTGAGAGTTTGTAACTATCACCAAAACAGTGGTTTTTAATGGAAATAAAGCATTTAGCTGGGAGGTGCTCTGTGCAGGTTCATGACTCAGCAGGGATTCCACTTACTGGGAAGGGCTATTATTTATTATCCAGTTATTTGGAATAACTCACCCTGTTTTCCTGGTCCTTCGACAAGCTCCCCCCTTTAGCCATGCGTTGTACAGTCCCTGAGATTTTGAAAATGGTTTTACACAGATGGAAAGAATGCCACCACCAACCTGGAACACTACTGGCCTTTCAGAAACCTGCAGCAGCCCTTGGTGTTGTGATAACACAGCCCAAAATAGTCCTGTGAACCCGCACGGCTGGTGCCAGACATCTCTGCAAGGGAAAGGCAATTTACAGCCCACGGAGTGAACCCAAGGTTAAAGAAATCAGAATGAAAAGGAGAGCTGGGGAAAGCTGACTCAGTTCTCTGACCCTCAGATTATCCTGAAGTGAAAATCCTGGGTTATGTGGTATTTGCAGAAGGCAAACAGCTCTTCCCGTTTTCCTCCCAGCTCCCAACGTGTGCCAGAGGGGCTGGAAAGGAGGAAAAGTGAGTCATGGAGGCAGCAGGTGGCACTCAATGCCCTGGGATTTGCCCACTTGCTTTATTTCCACGCACACCCCCACCATTTCTCGGGTTTCCTTTGCCCCAGCTTTCCAGGTTACACTCTGATACTTTAAAAGCCTGGAGAAAAGTGCATTTGCTCAACTTGCCCGACCATTCTTCCCAATTCTTGCTGGGTTTATGTGTCTATTCTGGAATTCCCTGCAGCTGAGCAGTGCCTTGTCCTCCCGGCAGCGGGATGGGGTCGTGCCTCGTTGCCAGGACACTGCTGGAAAACACCAATCCATGATTGCTGGTTGAGTCACGGGGAGGCACCAACGAGCCTCATTCTCTTGGAGCCCTTTGGCCTGGAATTGTGCACTCCATGGAAGCTCCTTCCTTAAAACCAGTTGCACGCAAGTTCTCCCTGAGGCTCCATAGCTGAGTGATAAGCCATGGGAAAGAAGGAAACACCTCGTGGAAAGGGAGTGGCAGTGAGACCACCTCAGTGCCTCAATCCCCTGAGCATTTTACAGCCTTGGCAGCAGATGTTTCGCCAGAAGAAAATTCCAAAACAGTTTCTTAGCAAAGAGCTGCAAATTACAACGTGCAACAGAAAAAAAAGGATTGTTTTGGGAAAATAAGAATCTGTGATGACAGAAAAATCTGATTTCCTTAACAAATGATGGATGTGCAAAAACAATGTGACAGAAAGCGAGGCAGGAAAATATTTTGACATGAGCGGAGATCTGAAATTTTCTGCTGTCACATCAAATAGACCAGACTAAGGCAATGCAGAATATGCTGAGATCAATTTATTCATTAAATTCTATAATCTCCAAAGTAAAAAGCTAGTTGAGAGTTCGTTTTTTGTTTGCTTTTTATAAAATTATTCAGGAGATTGACTTAAATTCTTCACACTGAAGAAATAATAACTGATAAATTAACTGAGAATATGGAATTACCTGCCATCTCAGGGATAAAAATCTGCATTATGGTCTCTGACAGGACTTCTGATGGCAAATACCACCCCAGTGCAGGTCGAGCTCCGGGTTTGCATGGATATAAGGAGCTTGGTGCCAAAAAACCTGGCAGTGGGATTTATCCTGGCTGGACAAAGAGTGTTTGCCAGATGATGACTTGAAGAGGAGTTCTTGAAGTGCTTCTGTGAAAGATTTATAGGGACTCCAGTTCTGGGCTCTAAAGTAGCAGCTCAGAGGACCAAGGAGGGTTATTTGAAATCATCCCCAAAGGGTGAGTTCTTCAAGCTCTTACTCACGGGCTGCGAGAGAGAGCAGAGGAACTGGGCGGGTTCCAGGCTGCAGCTTGCAGCCCCAGGAGCTGGGTGTGAAACGGGCAGGGCTGTGAACACTCTGGCTCCAAGTGTTCCTGTTTCGGGTTAACTGGTACCTTCCCCTCCCCAAATCCCTCCCTCCCCTGCTTTCAGTGGCATTTCTCTGGGCCACACTCGTTTCTGGTTTACTTCAGTGAAGGCAGAGCTGGTGCTTGACTCAAAATCTATGTAATGAGAGGACTAAAACATTGTTCCTGTGTGAAAGCAAACCTTTTTCCAATTATTCTGTCATCTAGGATGTAAAATACTCTCCTGAACTGGAAGACTTGTACTCTTCAAACCTCACACTCGAGGTACAATACTTCTTGCCTTCTGTTTTCTCAGTAAATGTGCATTTCAGTGAGTGTTTTACAGACTTTTCAGAAGATCTAGTGCCTAATGAAGCCCCTTTCTCTTGGTTCATGAGTTTATGGACTCGGGGCTTCAAGTTTCCCATCACAACTCATACAAATTATTTCACCTTCCATCAAAGCAGTGTAAGGCATTGGGAAAACAAGGAAATGAGAAATACTCACCAGGTATTAAAATGACCTTTTTCTAGAGACTGATGTTTACCAGCTCACCTATTTGCAATAGTAGCATTAATATAAATACATACAGAAATACAGTAGTTTGATGCATTTACATCAGGCTTAATCATTCAGTTCAAACCTGTTTTCCAGCATATTTAAAACTCAGCCCATTTTTCATCATTAAGACACACTGGGATTCCTGGAAAAGTGCATGGAATTTGATCTATTGGCCCTTATCAAGTCCCTCTGAGATGCAGATCAGTGGGAGCCCATTCCATTTGCACGCAGGTTATGTGCTTTAATTAAATTGCTCTGAGAAACAGAAACTGATAAACGTGTCCAGCTACGACTGCCACTTGTAGTTAATGTCCTTTGAGTCATGGGCAGGGCTGGGACAGCTCTGCCACCACTGGGACAGCGTGTCCTTCCCAGCCAGGACACCCCCGCCAGGAGCAGGTGAACCCTGACCTGGCCAGTAGCACCTTGAGGGGGAAGAGGCTGTGTGTGTGTGCTCCAACACCTCCCATCCCGGGAGGGCCAGTCCCCTGGGGGGGTCTGTAACCCTTCTGGCCAGCTTTGGGAACGGGGGGGACACACAGCCAGCCTTGAGGTCATCCCCCCAGTGGGGTCACCTCATGCTCTAAATCAGATCCATCCTGGCGAGCTACTACAGGTCTGATGGGATTCCCATCTGGAGATAAGAAAACTGGGAGAAGATGATGCTGGGCATGGACCAGGTTCTCCAAACTCACAGCACAACCCCTGCTTCAGTGAGAGGCTCTTGCAGCCTGTGTCATGGTGAGAGTGAAAGAACTGAGCTGGGAACGTGCCCCAGGAAGCACAGGCCAGGGTGTTACCCTGCAGTAAGTGCCAGCACAGCCACTAACACAGAGGGAACACCAAGGGGATGGAAAAGAACAGGCTGTATCCTGCCAGGCTCACATCAGGGACAGATAGAGACCTGGTTTGGGCAGGAGGACATTTGTCACTACAGGGAGAGGCCTCAATTATTTTTAGAGCTTGCATCACTGCACCTTTGAAGGACAGAAAAGGAAAGATGAGGCTTCCTTGGCTGGCCAGGGCTCACCCAGCTGATGTGGGGCAGTGACCTGGGAGCCAAGGAATGTGTGCCAGCACGGACAAACCATCCCTGGGAGCCAAGGAATGTGTGCCAGCATGGAGAAAGCACCAAGGGCAGTGTCTGGTTCAGCTGGATGGTGCAGCTCTGGGGTGTGTTTGGGAGCCCCAAAGAGGCTCCGTGCTGGGCTCTGGGGATGGTGCAGCTCTGGGGTGTGTTTGGGAGCCCCAAAGAGGCTCCGTGCTGGGCTCTGGGGATGGTGCAGCTCTGGGGTGTGTTTGGGAGCCCCAAAGAGGCTCGGTGCTACACTGAGGCCACAGCACCACATCCTGCCCTGGGGACAGGCTGGGGGTGGCTGTCACCTGAACCCCTCATGGTCTGGTAGAGTGCAGAGCGATGCACAGGGTAGAGAGCAGGGAGGGAGCCAGCCCACAGCCCAGCAGGTGCTTCCCCTGCCAAGGCACTGCCGCTACAGAAACACCGAGCGAGGCTCCCAGCACTTCAACTATTTGCATATTTGTATTTACAGAGCACGAGAGGGGGGTGAGCTGAGGGCAGGGGGGGCAGCACTCTGTGTGTGCCTGACCTTGGGCATGCAGGAGCTGCCAGAGAGGCTCCTGGGCTCCTCAAATATTCCCTGGAAGGGGAGTGAGAGTTATCTGAGGGGCTGCACACCCTCTCGCTCTGCAGCTGAGTTTTTGCAGCCACAACTTCCTGCTCTGCCAGCCCGGTGAGGGGCCCTTTGTGTATAGAAGTATAAAAAGCTGCTTTTAATATTAAACAAATTATTGCTGCTATCATTCAAATATTGAAATAGCAGTTGGCAAAGTGAAGAGGGCACAGAGCAGAGAAATAGTAGGGCTGAGGGTGAATTAGACATGTCAGCTGGCCCCTTCTCTCCCTGTAGGATTTCCTGCAGTGGTCTGTGAGCTGTTCAAGCATTTCTTCACAGCTTTGCAAGCTTGTTCTGCATTTAAAGCATCTTCAAACGTCTCCTTAACCTCAAGAGGTGTTTTATACTATTTTCCCTTCCTCAGAGAATGATTCAAAGCAGAAAGGTCAGGTCTGTCAGGTCCTTGCCTCTACTCCTCCGTCAGGGACATCACTTCTCTTACAGCACCTCAGTGAAATCTCCACGAGCTCTGAGTCAGTGGCGAGTTCCCACAGAAGAATAGCACAACCTCTTCAAGGTTGTGTATTGCACTGACAAAATAAAGAGTCAATTCAGGGGGATATAAGGAAGGAATCCTCCCCTGGGAGGGTGGGCAGGCCCTGGCACAGGGTGCCCAGAGAGGCTGTGGCTGCCCCAGCCCTGGGAGTGTCCCAGGCCAGGTTGGACGGGGCTTGGAGCAACCTGGGCTGGTGGGAGGTGTCCCTGCCCATGGCAGGGGTGGCTCTGGGTGGGCTTTGGGGTCCTTCCAACCCAAACCATTCCATGTGAAAGCTCATATTGTACCTCACGATCCAAGAATGTGAAAAAGCTTTTAGTATTCTGTCTTGCTAATGTTTTTTTTACAAGCTTCAGCATACTTTGGGGTTCACTGTAAGCAGAAGAGTAATTCCCTTAGCAAATCACCAGTGGTTTTATTTATATAAGACAACTGTATTTGTGGGCTTTTTTAAGTGGTTGTTTGCCATCTAGTGGGTTGATGGGACTTTGCAGAAAAACATCAGGGTGGTTATTTTTGTGTCAGCCCGTCAGTCACAGTCAAGAAGTGACTCTGAGACACCACGAGCAAAGGGAGAGGAGATCAAAGTGAGAATATGTGGGCAAGATTTTCCTTACTGATAGAACCAACAGCGATATCAAACACCCCCAGATATTGCACTGACAGCCCATGAGCCACTTGCAAACTAAAGAAACCAGTAATTTGAATTAATTAGTTCAGGATTTCATCAATAAGCTCTGTCCCCATAGCACTGAGAGAACTGGTATTGAAACATACACAGGGTGTGCATTGCCAGGGTGTACTGGTGTGTAAAGAGAGACTGGGGTATCAGTATCCCACAGGCTCTTCAGTACTGGGTAGTTAAAGGAATTACACAAGGGAATACAATTAATAAAAAGCCCCTTCCTGTTAATGGGTCATTTAGGAGGATGTGGGAATACATTTTGTTCAATGATGGACAGAAATAGGGATTTCTACCTTTATGGGCAAAGTTCCCCCACACTGCACTGTACCACATGTTAGAGCAAGGCTTTCTTTGATATAGTTCTCATTTTGGTCAACGTTACTGAATAATTCTGTCACTTATTTTGGGACTATTTCACTGCCGGTAGAGCAATCTCTGCAAAGCCCTTTCCCAGACTCCAGGTGAAAGGAATCCTCGGTAATAAATTACTGAACAGCTTGTTTTACAGGGCCCCTTTCCCAGCAGGAGGCAGCACTTTACTAGGAAACAACCCAAAACTTCACACTATTTGTGTTTGACCTCAGGTAAAACTAAATTTGGAAGTGAATTGAACTGGAAAAAGACAAAGTAACACCCCCATGTCCTGCCTGTCTCCAGCACCTCTGACAGAGGCTTGTACAGAGGTCAGGAGTGGCTCCTGCAGTCCTAATCCTCACCCAGGCAGGGACAGGGAGGGACGAGGGGCTTCAGAGGGGCTTGGCCAGCCCCAGGGAGGGAGGGGGAAACTCAGCCATCTTTAGAGGGGCAATTCCAGATTTATCCTGCATTAGTTGCAAATGGGACCATACTAATGATGAATTATGTCAGGTTCAAAAGGTGTAAATTTTGATTTTGTGGCCCTTTTGTAGTGGCAGATATTACCAGGAGGGGTGGAAGAAAGACCTTTTGCCCTTGTTGTGCAGCAGAACAAGACTTGTGCTGACTGAACACTTGCAAAGTGCCAGATGCCTGCACTGGTATCACAGTGCAGCCCTCAGAAGGGATCAGCATAATCCAATGGTTCCCTTTAAGCCCATTTCCATACATCATTACCAAAAGAAAATTCAGTTTACTAGAATTATCATTTTTACTGCACTGGAGCTTAATAGGAATGACTAAATGACTGAGCCAGCTGCAAACCTGGGGATCTCAGGCATGTATGGAGCAGCTCTGATTCTCCTGTGCCCATCAACATAATCGATTTACAATTTCAGGCTGATGTATTTCACAGGTTGTGCTCCCCCAAATGTTTGCCCCTTCCCTCCAGTGACTCTGGAGCAGAACAAGGCCTCCCCTACAGCTCTTTGCTCCTTTGGGATAACCCTCTGTGCATTCAGAGCTCAAACAATCACAGGGCTAAGCCAGGTGTTGGACACTCACCTGCTTCCCTTTGCAGCCACGGCTCCCACCTCTGCTTGGAGCACCTGCAGGGAGATGGGGCTGGGACCACCTCCACAGCCCCAGAACAGCTGTCCTGGATCCCAGCAAACACCAGTGCTGCTCAGCATCCTGCTCTTCTACTCTTCTCAAGGAGTCCGAGACCAGCAGGCCCCACCATGGCTTTCTTCAGGCACCTTCCAGCAAATTCAGGAGTTTATGGAGCACAGCTGGACTTTTCCCGCTGAACATTTCTGGCCTGGGAGCCTGTATGAAATCTCACCACCCAACAGCCCTGTGACAAGGAAACTCTGAGCCACCATCTCCTTATCCCATCAGCATGTCCTGCTCACCCTCTCCGTGCCACAGCTGCCCATTTTATAGCTCTCTGCCACGTGCAGATTGATGCCTAAACCCCGGCAGCTGGATCTCTGTGGTCCCAGACACTCCCCTCTGCATTCCCACCTCTCCAGGAGCTGAGAAAACCTTGTTTGCTTGATGATTTATGAGAGCGTTCCAGCCAGTTCTGGCCAAGTCCAGCTGACTGTTCTGCAGTGCTGTGAGTTTTCCCAAGCCGCTTTTTGGGATGCAGCGAAGGTTAAGGGAGAGTGTGCTGTGTAAACTCACACAGCCCAAACAAATGGCAGGTGTCCCCAGTGGGCCCCCCCAGGGCCTGTCAGATCTTACCTCCCTGAACAGTCTGTGAACGTTTAACAAGCTGCTGAAACCCACTGGTGGACAAAAGGCATTGCTGGCATTTTTGGGCTTCATGTCAAGCTGTGTTTCCTAACCCAGAGTGTACTGATCCAAACAAGATGCATCTCTGTAGACCTTTCCTAAAACAGCCAGGCCCAGTGGGAAATGTGGTGACTCCACAGTGTTTGTTGACATTCTCTGCAGGGGAAATCCTGTGGCCCCAGCAGCCTGTGCCTCCTGATGGATGGTGTCATCACACTCCCCCCGTCCAGTCACACCCCACCGAGGCTCCCACACTGTTCTCCCTTTCAGAATTAAAGTCCATAAGGCTCCTTTTTTTCCTCTTTTCTGCCAAAGGGATTGGGAAAAATTGGCTTAAAAAAGGATCGGAACAGGCTGGCCGGGGCAGTGGTGGAGTCCCAAGCCTGGAAGGACTTAGAAGCTGTGTGGATGTGGCACTTGGGGACAGTTGAACTTGATGGTCTTAGAGGGCTTTTCTAACCTCAGTGATTCTGTGATTCTATGAAAATCTCATTATTAAGTGTCACTTTCAGGAGTCAAAGGCCCTGAAGTGTCTCCTGGTGGTAACTCAGAGGGTGCTGCAGAGAGGGCTCATTCAGTATTTATCTTCTCCTACGTTCTCCTCAAGCATCTGCTGCTGGTTCCCATCAGAGGCGATGCTGGGCACTGCCTCCTGTCTGGGATTATGGATCCACCCAGCCCAGCCAGCCTTCCCTGCAGCTCACAGCTTATGGGCTTTACAGTTTAGTGTCAATACTGGGATGTTACACCTGGCTTTTATTTCTCATTCTGTAAAAGGCTGTCCAGCAGGCTGCTGATCAAATCACCATGTTTCCCATCATCCTTCCCCCTCCCCCATGGCATTGCCCTTGTCACAGAGCAGCAGGAGGCTGGCACTGAGAAGGTGGATATGGAGAGTTAATGGGGAGCAGAAAGGGAAGGCCGAAAGCAGAAATAAGCTTTTTGAAGAGAGTGCCTGCTTTTCCCCTGCATTCCCCTCCCTGATTGAGGGGGCTGGGGTACAGCCACATGGGGAACACTCACAGGGCTGCAACAGTCTGGGGAAAGTAGTTCAGAATGTGTAGCTTTTATTCCATTTGCTGCTTTTTGTTTGTCCACAGAATTATCTGGAGGGCTGCAAGGTGGTTACCAAGCTATTGATGAATTCTGGGTGGAATAACTGTGCAGGACGAATGTTTCTCCCTATCCAATACTCACTGTCTATTTTTTCCCTGTCCATCAGCCCTTCTGTCTGGAAGCAGAAGCAAGTGGCCAGTGGAATATTTGGCAAAGGGAAGAGTGTCAAGTAAATTATCCCCTGCAGTTGTCAGCTGTGCCCAGAGATTGTGGGTGCCCAGGGGTTGTGGTGCCCTGTGCTGGGCTCTGATCCTGCCACCCCTCCGTGCTCCCCACATCCCAGTGGTGTTAGTTGGTGCACTGGGATGGAGGCAGCTCCCGTGGCCCCTTCCTCCTGCTCCCACATAGCCAGAGGAAAGGTGCTTCCCAAACTTCTGCCTTGTGAAGCTTTGCAGGGCTTGGATGGCTCTAAGCTTGGTACCAACCTGGCAGAACACCTGAGTTCTGCCAAGGCCCAGGACTCAGCCCTGCTTTGGTGGTGTGGGAGGCAGGACAGCCAGAAGATCTCAGCTAAGGTAGCATGAGGTGATGGGCATCTTTTGGAGTACACAAGGCCCAGACCTGGGGGATGGAATTTAAGTTTGTCAGTGATGGTATTTTTTTACCTCTTCTATTAACCTGGTGTGGTGCCAACAGGATGAGTCTCTGAGCCCCCAGATGTGGAACAGGAGGACTGTGGAGCTGCTCTGAAGTCCTGTTTGTCCAACTGATGGAAATCTGGAACTGGCTGGGCCCAATTATCCTGGACACCTGTCCTGCTGGATCGAGATCTGCAGGGGATCTGGTGAGAACACAGTGAGCCCAATCCTGCACTGCTCCAACAAGATGGTCTTTAAGGTCCCTCCCAACCCAAACCATTCACTCTGTGACTCTGTGAACTGAGGCACAGTCATGGACAGCTGGAAAAATACACTGTGCTGCTGCCTAAGCACCACTGGAGCAAAGGATCTTCACACTTTTGTCCTTCAAAGGCAAAGCAATCCCCCCGGCCAGGAATGTTTTCCCCTGGGCTGACAGCCCCAGAGCACAGCCAGGCACAGGCCTTTGGTTACAGGTCTGTTCTGTAGCACGTGGCCTCCTCCTGCTGTTTGCCCTTAGCTAAAGAGTCATTGCACCAAAGGTTTGGAGCCTTTAGCAAGAGTGTTCGTGCTAACACACAGTTATCTTTCACAAAAGATCAGTAAAAACAAAGGACTCTATTACAGACACACATTTTTCCCATGAATCATTCCAGTAACTAGAAAATGGGAGGTTTGCCCCTAATCTGGAGGCATTGGCATGCCTTCTGTGATCAGAGATTTTTAGTGGTCTTTGCCCATGCTCTGTGCACTGAAACCAGAGTGACTTTGCTGCTGAGGGGGAAGGGCAGGGGCAGAGACCAGGAGACTAAACTTGGCCCTTAAACAATTACTGCTGCTTAAACACATTGGTACTTCTGTCCTAAAAAAGCCAAGTGATTCCAGTGTGTCCTAAATGCCAGGATTATCATAGAATCACAGAAAGGTTTGGGTTGGAGGGAACCCACAGACCATCCCATTCCATGGGCGGGACACCTTTCCCTATCCCAGGTTGCTCCAAGCCCTGTCCGGCCTGGCTTTGGACACTTCCAGGGATGGGGAGTTTATATCCACAGAAGGTGGACAGAACATTTGTATGACACTGTCCACACTTGTAAGAGCAAATAAACCTAAATCTTTTGATGTCCTGAGACTGTGAGACCTTTCAGGGCTCCCTGGGGCCAGGGGCATCCCCCAGTGGGGCAGAACCAGGATCAGCTCCTGTGGCATCACTGGGGTGGGATGGAGGCCCTGGATAGGGCACTGGGGGTCCCAGGTGGGGCTGTCCAGGGCCATCCATGTCCTGACACAACCAACCCAAACACAAACTGCCTTGAAAGCTCCAGCTCATTTCAGTGAAACATTCAGATGGATCAAGTCTGATTTTACTTCTTTCCTTGCCTAATGAGACAAGGGGGAGATTTATGGTATAATTGAGCCAACTCAATGGAGCTGTAATTTGAAATCTAATTAATCACTGTCTGTTCCTTCACAGGTGCAGCATAAATACTTCCTAACTGCTGCAGGCATGTTTCTATGGAAAAAAATCCCAACTAAAACCCAGTTCTTGTTTCCTCCTGCCATTTCAGCATGAGAAGCTGCTGGAGTGCTGTCAGTGCCCAAAGCAGAGGAGCAGGGTGGACACGGGTCCCTCAGGATGGTCCCAGTGCAGGTTGCTGGAGGCACAGACGGTTCTTGATGCTGCTCAGAGGGAGAGAAGGGAGAGAGGACTCCTCAGTGCAAAACAGGTGCCTGAGGTGTGTCAGTGGGGAGGGAAGGGGTTGTGTTCCTGCAGCTGCCCAAGCCTGGTGAGCGTAGGAAGCTGCCACGGTGCCACCAGGACAGGCAGGGATCTGAGTTAAACCCTGGCCCCGTTGGAGTTTTGCTTGACCTCAGTGAGGTCAAGGGTTTTACCCAAGGAATATTAGTCACCAGCATCGAGATGAATTAGATGACTTGTCAACAAGAAGCAGGCAAGGTTATTCCCATGGGCTGCTGGGCTTGGAGTGGGAAAAGCTGGAAAAATAATGTGCAGCTTCTTCCCTTTATCCCCACACTGTGTGTGATGCCTGTGGGCAGCACCTGAGCATGTATCGCCTGTGTTATCCCGTTCCTGTCGGACACGCTGGGGAACACTTTGTGTGGGGAGGAGGAGGGAACTGGAGGGTAAAATTTCCCTGGAAAACTTCCCATCCTGGGCTCAGTGCTGGGAAGGTAGTGTTGGTGCAATATGGTTCACATTTCTAGGAAATACCGTCAGTGAGAGCCCCGTGGAAGCACAGAGGGCCCGCAGAGTCACACCCACCTGCCCTGACACACGTCCTTGGAAATGCTGGGCTGGATTTCAGAGAGGGCCCCGCTCGAAGCTTAGTAAACCAGCAAAAATGTCAAAATAATTTTAATTGGAATTTTCCAGCACAATTTAGCACCGAGGAGGAAACGACAGTTTAATGAGGAGGTTTGTGGGTGATCTCTTGTTTTTCACCTGGTGTGGAAGGTGTGATCCTGCCTGCCCATCTGGGCACAAAACCAGCAGCACAGCCCAGGGGCAAAGGGATCAGAGAGAGCTGCTTGCAAACACCTCTCCAGAAAGAGCACATTCCCCCCAGCAGTTCATGGCCACGCTCTTGTCTTAGGAGGGCCCTGGGGAGGGAACTCGCCCTCGTTGGCCCCGAAGGGCGCAGGAAGGCTCCGGGCTGTGCCTTGCAGTGGATTTGGACTCAGTGATTGCAGCTGCCGAGATGTTTTTGGGGCTCCTCTTGCCCCACTGTCGATCACAGAATATTTCCTGCTGGCAGGGACCCTGGGGAGGTCATCCAGTCTGACTCCCACGCCCAGCAGGGCTCCCCTCCAGTGGAACCCCTGCACACAGCTGGAAGCCCACCCATCCCTCCAGCGCTCCCACCCTGCCCGCAGGAGGGAGAGCAGGCCAGGCTGGGTCGGCTCCATCCTCTCCCCATCCACAGAGGTGCTGTGTGACGGGAGCAGGGCATGGCCCAGAGGTGAGAGCCAGCCCCGCTGTGCCAGAGCCAGCCCAGCATTCCCTCATTCCCCTTGGATGCGGCGCCGGAGCACGGGTTGTTCCCGAGTGCCGTGTGAGGGCACACACTCCCCCAGGCCTGGGGCAGGTCTGGGTGCTGGGGCACAGAAACCATGGTGGACATCAGCCCTTCCAGGAAAACACGGGGGGTTGTCCTCACGTAAGGATGATCTCGTCAGTGGGAGGCAAGATGTTGAAGGATTTGTTTCCTGGAGAAGTGATGCTGATCTGCAAAACCCTGAGGGTCTGGAAATTGGTCACATTCAGGAGTGTTCAGGTCTGGAGTTTGGTCTGGTTTTCCAGCTGCGGGCTCAGGTTTAGATCTTAAGCCTTGGCCTGTGCCCCCAGTTTGTAGAGGGGACTGGGGGTGTTGGTTTGGACTGGGGAGCTCTCCCTGTTGGCAGGGAGGTGATGGCTCACTGGGATGGGGACGGGCTGGTTGAGCCCCAGGATCATGGCCAGCACCCCCCCAAAGCTCACCTGCTTCCAGGGAGCCCCTGGAAATGGCACTGCTGCTGCCCTGGGGAGACACCAGGGGGGTTTGGTGTCCCACATGGACAGGGCTGGGACTGGTCCCCCTCCCCATCACGGTGAGGGGTGTGTGTCCCCCCCCCCCAATCCTGGCTAAAGGACAGGATTGCACAGGAAAGGGGAACTCACAATCCCCAGAGAGAGACAATGACACCTTTTGTGCTGAAAGTTGTGCAAGACAGAGGCTGGTCCTGGCAGGGAGGAGCGGATGCTCAGCAGAGTCCTGGGGCCATGGCCAAGGAGGGTGTTTCCATCCATCCCTTTTTCCAAGAGGTGCCCAAGGACCCTCTACTGAGCCCACCGGGAGCTCTCACCATTGTCATCTGCAAGGATGAGCAAAGCAGCCAAGGAAATACAGCACAGCCAGAGCTACCAACATGTTCCCTCCTTTTGTATTTTTTTTATTTAAATCCAAAGTGTTTCTATACACGTTGTTTTAAGAAGAACCAATAAAAACTATTTATATATTTGCTTGAGAAGTTCCCTGCTCTCATCCTGCACTAGATTGATGATTTCTGTTTCTCCTTTTAGGAGCATGACTAGAATAAATTGCCAGTTGAATTTCTCTTTTATTTTCCTCCAAGTTTTAATTTGAGTCAGGAGAAGTGTGGCTAAGCTTCTTATTTGAGGGAATGATTGTTTGGCACAGGACCCGGGCTCTCTCTGACTCCAGAGCTGTGCATTCCATATTGTTCCCATCCTGTTGGGACTGGGAGGAAGGATGTGAGTGCCTGGTGACAGCCAAGTGCTGTGACAGAGCCTGGGGACAGCAGGTGAGGCAGAGCCCTGTTTGCCTCACACCTATCAATGATGTCATGACATTGATGACATCATTCCTAGGTGCCAGACTGAAACTTGGCCTCGAGGTTAAGAAATACAGACTATTTTGTCTGTAAAAATTGTTTTTCATGGCCAAGTTACCATGTCACTGAACTCATGGGTGAACTCAGTGTTTACTGCAGGACGTAATTGTGGAACTCAGGCCCACAGACCCAGGAGTTCACACCTAGAAATGGAGTTCATTGCCCTCAGACTCAGTGGTGAGTCCCGTGGGCAAAGGAAGGATTTGTGGGTCCAGGCATTGGAAATGAAATGGCTGAAATCTCCTTTCCCCAGGTGCCAGCACAGCCCTGGAAATTCCCATCATGTCATTCCTTGCCCTGGCCCTGCTGCCTGCACAGGATGGGCTTCAATGCCCTCTGTCAGCAGACTGAGCTGTAACAATTGTTTGGGTCACTTGGCCACTCTCTGATCTCTCACTCACCTCCACTTTTCAGTCAATAGGAGGATTTTCAGGAATCTGAACATTTCAGCCTCTCTCTGGGAGCACTGGGAAGTCTGGAGCAGGGCAAGGCATCTCCTGGGCCACTGGCAGAGCTTTTCTCCTGCCCCTCTGACTTCCTCTGCTAACCACCAAAAATCAGCAGGAGACTATTCCAGAAAGCAGATTCCATTGCCAGGCTCTGCCAGGAGCTGTCAAACACCACTGGGCTCCTCCTGCTACCAGGTGGAAGGACCACGTTACAGCAAAAAAAGCAGATTTTCCTGTTTTCTCCACCTTTTTGGCAACAATATTTTTGCAAAAGATACATTTTTCTAGGTTGGAAAATTTCAAATTTTATTTCTACTCAGCCCTGAGGGATCTCTGAGTTAATTTCTTCACTTCCAGAATTCTCCTTCAATTCCCCCCCCCTCTTTTGCTTTCAGTCTCTCCTACAGCAGTTCCTCCAGTTTGGAATCATTTGAAAGAGACAAGGAAAATCAAACAAACTGGGATTTTTTCAGGTTTGGAGAGATTTTCAAAAGTTACAGTTGGAAAAGACAATTGAACAACAGATAGGAAAACAAAAATTTAAAATTAAATTCAGTTACAAAGGGGAGCAAAAGCAGGGAAAAGAGGGGAAATCAGAACAGTTAAATATGTAAAATTATTTCCCAGCAGTGTGAAATCTTTCAGATTGCCCAGCTTACATCTGAAAGAAGCAGCACGGAGCCATATAATCAGCAAAAGGATAAAGTCCGCAGAGATTAAATAATAAGGAAAATTAACTTTTTACATCAAAGTGATTGAGGAAAGCAGAAATTCCTCACACCTGGAATGCTCTCGGTGGTGTCAGCAGCCACTGAGCCCCGGCCACCCCAGAGGCACAGGCTGAGGGCTTGTGGCCCGGGGCTGTTTCCAACCACTTTTCCAGGCTTTCAGGACACTGGGCTGAAGGAAACGATTGGAATTCCCATGGCAATGCAGCGGCTGCTCCTGCACCACCAGTGTCCCAGTGCCAGGGTGGGCTGGCACCCGCTCTGCTGGTGTGTCACCCTGCACATCTGGCACTGCAAACCAGCGCTGCCCACAGCTGGGCCCAGGGAGTGACGGGGTGCCCTGGTGCCTGGGGGGTGACAGGGTGCCCTGGTGCCCGGTGTCAGCACAGCTACAGGTAGGTGGTGGGTGACAGGGTGCCCCAGTGCCCGGGGGTGGCACAGCTACAGGTAGGTGGTGGGTGACAGGGTGCCCGGGGGGTGACAGGGTGCCCGGGGGGTGACAGGGTGCCCGAGTGCCCAGGGGGTGACAGGGTGCCCAGTGCCCGGGGGCAGCACAGCTACAGGTATGTGGTGGGTGACAGGGTGCCC
>VXBX01003263.1:1105-175646 GCA_013400415.1 Scytalopus superciliaris | reverse complement strand
CACAGCTACAGGTAGGTGGTGGGTGACAGGGTGCCCCAGTGCCCGGGGGGTGACAGGGTGCCCTGTGCCCGGGGGCGGCACAGCTACAGGTATGTGGTGGGTGACAGGGTGCCCCGGTGCCCAGGGGGTGACAGGGTGCCCAGTGCCCGGGGGCAGCACAGCTACAGGTATGTGGTGGGTGACAGGGTGCCCGGGGGGTGACAGGGTGCCCTGGTGCCCGGGGGTGCCACAGCTACAGGTATGTGGTGGCCTCCTGGCCGTCGCGCTGGCGCGCCTGTGCCACGGCCACGCTGAGGCACTGCAGCCACTGCTCGGCGTGCCGCTCGTCCTGGGCCTTCAGCACGTACGTCCTGCTCTCCGTGAAGATCTCGAAGGCCCGGGGCAGGCTCCGGTCCCGCCGCTTCTTTGGCACCACTTTGACGCTCTGCACCTTGCTGAGCTCGATGGGGCACTCGTCGGGGTCGTCCTTCTGCAACACAGAGCCCGGGTGTCGGGGGGAACCATCCACCATCCCGAAGGACAGCTCGTGGCCCTTGGAAGTGTCCAAGGACAGGTTGGACGGGGCTTGGAGTGACCCGGGCTAGTGGAAGGTGTCCCAGGTGGGACATGGTCTTCAAGCCCCCTGAAAATTGGGGTCCCAGGAGTGACAGCCCCCGTGTAGCACACTGACTGAGCCTGTACCACCCCTGCCTGTCCCCGCTTTGCGAGGGGCAAAAGTACCACGGGCGAAGGGAGCAGTCAAACCCTCTGGGAATGGTGTTGGGGAGCAGGGAAAGGGACAAATCAAACGGGTGTTCCCTGACTCACAGACTTTCCCTTCCGGAAGAGCAGCTGGTTGCCAGCCAGGGTGAAGTAGCGAGTCTTCCACCTCTTGATGAACTTCCACCGGACTTGCTTCTCCTTCAGCTTCCCTTCGATCAGAGGTTGCCCGTCCTGGTTCACAACTGGGGAGGTGAATGCACAGCCAGAGGTCAGTTCTGCAACTCCCTTTTTCCCAGCCACAATTCAGGCTCGTGCTGTGCTGCAGGAAGGTTGTTTTGCCTCCCACAATTTCCAGATCTCCAGCATTCAGCTCTCACTTCAGAAAGGCATCTC
The DNA here is from genome assembly GCA_013400415.1 of Scytalopus superciliaris. Classification (NCBI taxonomy): domain Eukaryota; kingdom Metazoa; phylum Chordata; class Aves; order Passeriformes; family Rhinocryptidae; genus Scytalopus; species Scytalopus superciliaris. The sequence goes on along the minus strand of VXBX01003263.1, from coordinate 174,551 downwards.
AGTCCTCAGTCATGTCTTGCTGGGGGCGCTGAGCAGATGGAGCTGACAGCTTGGACCCCTCTCCCATCTCCTTCCCTATTCCCTCAGCCATCCTGTACTTCTCCCCACCATTTACACCATTACACCTCCCAGTTCCTCAGCCCTGCCATAGTAATTTCTAATTTTATGGAGCCAAAAGTAGGCATTTTTGGGTTTGGGGATATTGCTCTCCATTAACTGCAGCAGCCCCTTCACTGCAGCAGCCCCATGGAGAAGGAATTGAGAGCCAGAAGTGGGATGTCCCCATGGGGTTGGGACACCAGGTGCCCCCCACCAGGACTTTCAGTCACAGTGTGTGCATCCAGCTGTGGCCACCTCTGCCAAGGTGATGCTCACCTGGACCAGTGTTCACTGGCACGTACCTTAGCTAGACATATGTGAGGTTTTGGGAGCTGGAAGAGACTTCCCAAACCTTCCTGGAATCCCAGACTGGTTTGGCTTGGAAGGACCTCAAAGCCCACCCAGTGCCACCCCCTGCCCTGGGCAGGGACACCTCCCACCAGCCCAGGTTGCTCCAAGCCCCGTCCAGCCTGGCCTTGGACACTCCCAGGGCTGGGGCAGCCACAGCTTCTCTGGGCACCCTGTGCCAGGGCCTGCCCACCCTCCCAGGGAAGGATTCCTTCCCAGTATCTCACCTATCCCTTCCCTCTGGCAGTTTAAAGCCATCACCCTGATATCTCCTCTGGGTTGCTCTTTGTTTTCCCTTCTATTTTCACACCAATAGGCAGGACACGGAGGATCAGACAGAGTGGGGGGCAGGCCAAGGCACAGGCAGACTGAGAACGGATGTTTTCTGATGGGATGTTTGACTTGGAGCCCTTCCCAGCATCTGTCAGACAGGCAGTGATCCCCGGCTGGCTCTTCTCCCACCCCTCAGCCTCAGTTCATCCAGCAGTGCTGTCCCTGGAAGGGGTTTGTTGCTGCCATGTGGGCACGAGGCTCCTGGAGCGCAGGGCAGGGGCTGCTGAGGATGGGGGTGAGTGGTGCAGCCACCCAGGGCACTGCCCTGGGCTTTATGGCCTTTTGGGTATCTCCCTCGTGCCTGGAAGGGGGAAAACAAACCCCACCACTACAACACATCAGATGGAGATAAAGGCCTGTCCTTTCCCCGGGCCTGTTTATGTTGGCAGGGGGGACCAGAGCAATTTCCTCGTGAAAGACCATAAATATTTCTGTCTCTGTAGATGGGGAGCACTTGGAAGGGGAGGGATGAATGGAAAGGGGCTGGCAAAGCCCCAGTGCCGGTGGGGAGCTGCAGCTGGGATTTCCGGGCCAGAGCCGGGCTGGGCTCTGCTCCACGGAACTCCACGACTCTTTTCCATGGATTTTCCTGCCAGCACCGGTGTGCTGGTCACACCCCCAGCCTGGCACGGGACAAGGTAAAGCAGAGGGTTGTTTTCCCCCTGCACAACCTTTGTCACTGCAAAAGGGCACCAACGTCCCAGGAGCTGCTTTGGGGCTGGGCCATCTCACCACGCGCCCTTCGGTGGGACAGAGCCACGTTTTACAGTGGCCCTCCATAAAAACTTCATGGCTGTGTTAAATATTGTTCCCCGCCTGCCACAGGAACAGCATCCCCCTGAGTCCAGGGCAGCAGGGACATGCTCTGACCCAGACTAAGAAAGTGGAAAGCACAAAAGGTTCAGGGACCAGAAGATGCTGAGACAGTTTGTGGTCAGGAGCACAACATGAGAAGGGAAGTGAATGTGCAATTTTGGCCTAAAATGAATTTTTATGGCCAAAATCTTTCAAAACCAGAAATGTTGATCCACAAAGAAGCCCATGGGGAATTCTGATGTCAGTGGTCATAATGAATCTGATGCCAGTGTGTCTGAGGGGCTGATCAGAAGAGAAAGATTCACCAAAGATAAGAGTGAAGCTATTTTCCAATATTTTTCTAAGTCCTTCTGCTTATTTTCCTTGCGGTTGACTTCACAGAACCACGGGATAATTGAGCTGGAGGAGACCTCAGGGGGTCTCTCCTCCAACCCCCTGCTCCAAGCAAGGTCCCCTCTGGGGTCACACTGGGCTGCTCGTGACCCACGACTTGGCAAATCTCAGCAACATCTCCAGGCAAGCTGTTCCAACACCTGCTCATCCTCATGGTGGGAACGTGTTCCCTGTAGGAAGTCTGAACCCCCCTGTTCCAGTTCATCCCTCTCACCTCCCCCCCTCCCACTGCCCTGGAAAGAGCCAGTTTGGATTTCTTCACCTTGCATGGAAGTACAAAGGGAAAGACTTCAGAAAAATGATCAAAGAATGATATAAGATTGACCTTTCATATTAATATTCGTATCATGGGAAACTAATGAAGTGTGCTCTCCTTACTTTGCCCAAGCAAAGATCAGGACGTGCCATGATAAATTCCAAACTCAAGATTTCCTGTGGAGCAGGGCAGGGCTCTGTGGTGCAGTGGTCAGAGATAAAATGGGATTATTTCTAGTCTAACATGTGGTTCAATCACCTGAGCAACAGCTTAGGCATGTCATGGGCTCTCCTTCACTTGACTTTTAAAAATCAGATTTAGACATCTTTAGAAAAACATGTAAAAAGATAGAGATCAAAGAGAAAACATTTCTTTGATATCAGCATTATTGGACAGGGTTCTTTGGAATTCAGGTCAGCCTAGGTGGTCCCATCATCCTGGGTTGGAAATCGCTCTGTGTGGTGGTACCTTGACATGGATCATTCCAGCTTAGAAAAAGAAATTAAAGGTTTCTAAAGGTTATAGTTCCTTTATATTTATCATTACTGGGTTTTTTTCCCCTTCAGAACACACAGTAAAGCAAAAAATATCACCCAGAGTCAAAATGAAAAATTATTCACTATAATACAGAATCCCAGACTGGTTTGGGTTGGAAGGACCTCAAAGCCCACCCATCCCACCCCTGCCATGGGCAGGGACACCTCCCACCAGCCCAGGGTGCTCCAAGCCCCATCCAGCCCGGCCTTGGGCACTCCCAGGGCTGGGGCAGCCACAGCTTCTCTGGGCACCCTGTGCCAGGGCCTGCCCACCCTCCCAGGGAACAATTCCCTCCCAACATCCCATCTAGATTTCTCCCCTTTCAGTTTGAAAAAGTCATGAAATATCCAAAGATCTTTTGTATTTCTTTGGATTTCTTCTTAAAGCATCTCTGTATAGAGACACCAACTCCAATTTAACCCTGAACAGCTCCTGTTGATGTGCCTATTGGAATTATTTTCCATGTTCCATCTTCCTTTGTTTGCACAACTACAATGCATCCAGCTTTCAGCAGTTTGGGTACTGAATAAAGAATAAAACCCCCTCCAAACTCCTCCAAGATGAGGCTGAGACAGATAAACCCCAAAAGCATTAAATCTTGCATTTGATGAAATGTAAAATCCTCCACAAGAATTCATGAATGATCTCCATGATAATAAACTCCTCTGAACTTGAGAGCGTGGAATGTGTGGCAGAGAAATGAATGTGGGTTCCCCGTTGCATTAATCAGCACGGTGGGTTGTGCTGGAGGGAACACATTACCAAATGCCACTCTTCCCAATTTTCCCGGGAGATTTCACCAGGGCTGCAGGGAGAGGACTCTATTCCCAAGTCCCTGTGCTGGGGGCTTTTCCTGGGAATTGTTGCTTCCCAGAGGAATTCACACAGCCCTGTTTCACCCTCATTGCTGCCCATGGGCATGAGGGCTCCGGTGCAGCCCCCAGGGATTTCTGCCCTGGCTTTGCAGGATTCCAGAGGAGGGAATGTGCTGCAATTCCAGAGGAGGGAATGTGCTGAATTCCCTCCCTGCCTATCAAGTGGCTTTACGGAGTTGTTTTGTGCAGGAGCTCGGGAAGCCAAATGTCAGCAGGGGGTTATGTTGAAATGAGGCTCCCAACGAGCAGCTCTTCCTAAGGAGCGGAATTCTCCCATTTCCCAACATCCCAGTGCCTTGTGGGTGTGCTTGAAAGGCCATACCTTGAAGAAATGATAGTGTGAGCTGCTTTTCCTACCTCTGAGACCAGGGCACGCACGTGTATTTGGGCAGATGAGGAGGATTTGTGGGAATGCTCCTCCTCAGTGGCAGGAAAAACCAATTTGGGATGATTTACCAGCACTTCTGGAAATGTGTGGTTTACAAGACATGCTTTGCAACCAGAGGAATTCAGGAGAAACACTCCAACTTTCTCTGGGGTAATTGCCACTGTGGGCTCATCCACCACATTGCTGAAGCATAACTGGCTCTTTCCTCACAGGATCAGCCTCCAAGTGCAGTCCTGCTCCAAAAATCCCCCCGGCTACATAAAAACATCACTGATCACAGAATCCTGGAATGGTTTGGGTTGGGAGGGACCTCAAAGCCCCCCCAGTGCCACCCCTGCCATGGGCAGGGACACCTCCCACCAGCCCAGGGTGCTCCCAGCCCCGTCCAACCTGGCCTGGGACACTCCCAGGGCTGGGGCAGCCACAGCCTCTCTGGGTATCCCAAGGTCAAGACTTTAAGACAAAATGCTTGCCCAAGTCTGGAGGATAAATGGCATCTGGCAACAGGGCATCCCAAAAATGCAACAAAACCCCACATGAACAGAAACCAGAAGACAATAATAGGAAAAGAATTTGCCTCTGAATTCCTCCTTCTACAAGAATTTGGTTGCTAAACTGAATTGCTGAGAAGAAGAAATTACTTTCTTGTCTTTCAAAAGTATTTGGGGTTTCAAAGTGTCTACCCCACTCTGGAATGAAAATAAAAGATGTTTCACAGCCTTTACATTCCTCACCAAGCCAAGGAGACCTCAAAATCCTCTTTCTTGTGCCAGATCCCATAAACTCTGACAGACCCCGAGATGCTGATGTTCATTAGGGTCTTCTCCCACCTCACATATCCCCAGAGAGAGCAGGTTTTGGCACTTCTTGGGAAACACAGAACAGCTCCACTGCTGGGTGGAACTTGCTCAGGCTGGAGGGCAGAGCTTTGCCTGCATTAATGGCTGAATTCCCTTGTAGCTTGACACGTGTCTGTCACTGATGTGAGGGGCAAACCACACTAAGACCGCTGTGGGGCATGAAATGCCACTCACAGTGTGATTTCTTTCACAGTCCTTGAGTCCTGTGGGAGATGTGAAGGAGGAGGATGGTGAAAGCCCCATGAAAGGAGCAGGGGCAGCCTGGCCTGCAGCAGAGGCTGTGCCACCCTTGCAAGGCTCACTGAATCCAGGGCTGATGAGTATAAAGAGAGTTGTTAAAATAAATAGCTGAAACAGCCAATTATTCAAAGGCTTGGCCAAAATATTCAAAATTCTTGGCCAGAATTGGGCAGATTTTACAGAGTGGCACAAACCATGTAAGAACAAGCCATTCCTCTGCGTCGCAGTGCACTGATCTGAAACACATGGGGACCAGAGAGCTTCAAAACGTGTCACCAGGATCTTCTACCTGGCAAAAAATGTTCTTTCCTATTTTCCACTCGCTCCCTTTTCCAATACAGCTGAAGCATCCTGGCTGTTCTGAAGGGGTTGTGTACTATAGATTAAATGATATCAAAGCAAATAGTTCTGAGAATGGAGGTACGAATCTGGTGTTGTCTCTGTGCCAATGTCCCCTGACTCGTGGCACCTGTGCAGGCTCCAGGGGACCTGGTTCTGCAGTCACTGCAAGGTGGGTGCAGAGCCCTCCTGCTCCCCAGGGCTTGGAAATTGTGTTCGTTTTGGGTTGTACCCCTGTAAGCACACACCAAATCAGGTTTGTGCTTGACTCTCTCATCGGAGAAGCTGAGAGGAGTTTAGTGAAGAATTCCAATCAAAACAGCCACTGGAAAGTTTGGTTTCCCTTTCCCCCCAGCCCTGCCACCAGCACTGGAGAGGCAGCATGACCCGGGAGCTTCAGTGCCTCCATGCCCATGCCCATGCCCATGCCCATGCCCAGCAGGGCTGCAGGTCACACCTGCCCACGTACCTGTTGCCTTCTCGGGGTTATTGCACATGAAGCACTGCCAGGCTCCTGCCTCCTCGCTGTAGCCAAACAGGTCAAAGAACCTCACTTCTTCCAGGTGCATCTGCACATGGTCCAGGTCCTGGGCCAAGAAGGAGAGAAACCAAACTCACTCACGAGGCTCAGCCCTGCCCAGCCAACAGCTCGTGACCCCAATGCCAGAGGGACTCACAGAGCCCCACGAGTGTCCTTTCCATGTGTCCTGCACATGGGGGGGTCGGGCTCTGCTCCCAGGGAACGGGGCCAGGAGCAGAGGGAATGGCTGGGACAGGGCAGGGGCAGGCTGGATATTAAGTAAAATTCCTCCATGGAAAGGGCTGTCCAGCCCTGGCACAGCTGCCCAGGGCAGGGGTGGGTCCCTATCCCAGGAGGGATTTAAATCCGTGCGGATGTGGCACTTGGGGACATGGGTTAGTGGTGGTCTTGGCAGTGCTGGGGGATGGTTGGACTCCATGATCTCAGAGGGCTTTTCCAACCTAAATAATTCCATGTTTCTATGATCCCCAGGGTTTTTTCAGTGCTGCAGAAGGTCGTGATCTCTGCTGACACAGTGCAGTGCTGGGCACTCCCTGCTGTCCCTCTGGATCCCCCAGGAGAGCAGGAGTGATGAGCCAGGGAAGTAGGACTGTGAATCCACAAAGTAAAGGGAACATCTGACTTGCTCAAAGGAACCTACAGAACACAGACTTGCTCATTTGAGTAGGAGAAAAGCCAGAGGATACTCATTTTGGGGTCATTAGCAACACTGTATAATTCAGTGTATTTGAAACCCTGTTACTTAATTGTAAACCAGATTGTGATCTCACACCTAAACAAACGTTGGTATCAAATCACACCAGCCACCTTACTCACTGCAGTCACAAAGGGCACTGCCAGCACTGCTCAGAAAACACTCCTATTTATTTGTGTAGGGTCTCCACAGGTCTGCAGCACCACACGCTGCAGCCCAAGGAAAACAGGGATTTACGCAGTCAGAGGGGAAAACACCATCCCTTGCCAGGGCCGTGAGTCCCTCAGCCTGAGCAGGGCTGTGCAGGGGATGCAGGGCTCCAATTCCAGCCTTTCTGGGCAAACTGTAGCACAGGAGAGGGAGCAGAGCATGGTCAGTGACTTGTCCTGCCCTGATGTGCCCCAACCTCATGCTCCTGGAGGGCACAACTCGGCACAGCGATGGCACTGCTCCCCATGGGGCTGTGCAGGACACCAGGGGACACGGGGATGAGGCTGGACAGAAAGCCTGGGAGCTTCCCCATCCCGTGAAAAAATCTGACAGTGGTTGCCCTGAGCCAACTGTGGCCTCAAAGAGAGCAAATGCCACTGAAATATCAGGGCACCAATCTGTCTTTCCCCTCTGTATGCTTGAAATACGCTCCAATAAGCCCCTTATTTCAGGAGGAGAAACAGCCTAATTGGAGAGGAGAGATTTATCTCACCCCGTGGTCCACAGTCCTGAAACCATCAGTGACTCCATTGTGCAAACGTGGTGCTTGAACTGAGACAGTGTAGGGAAAAGGGAGGAACAACGGCTTGAAAATGTGACTTCTCCTCTCGCCAGGCTGAGCAACAAAAGGCTCTGTGAAGGCACCACAGGGGGCTCCTAAAGCGTCCCCATCTCCCTGCTCTGCCCCTGCAGGAGCCGCGGCAGGGACAGCCCAGCCCAGCCCAGCCCGGCCGCAGCCCAGTGGCCTCTGCTGGAGAGCTGTGGAGCAACTCGGCACAAATGTGGAGGGATGCACATCTGGAAGTGCTTTGCTTCTGGCACATCGCAGAGCCCTGCTGGATAAATGTTTCTCTGTGGCATGGAGAGGCTGCCCAGCGAAACACAAGGTGCTCTGTGTGAGCCGGGCACTCGCCGCACTGCTGGGCCAGCCTCAGCAGTCATGGGGGTGAGGAACATCCAGAAGCCTTTCTCAGGACTCAGTCTGGAATATGCCACTGATGGAAAGGACTTTTCTCCAGGTTTGAAAATGCTTTAGAGTCCATGTTGGAATAAAGTATAACTTAATTTATTCTGGCTTGGGCAGAGGGCAAAGTGCTGAGCAATGGCAGAGCAGTGGTGCAGCACCGTCGCTCCTATTGAGTGCTGGGAGTCAAACCTTCCTCACACATTCACAGAAGTCCATCATCATCATCACAGAACAGCTTGGGTTGGAAGGGACCTTACAGACCACCTAGTCCAACCTTCCATAGACCAGGTTGCTCAAATTCTGATAACCCAATGCACAAAACAATGTAAAATACAACAGGCGATGGTGACGCTGCATTTGCATCATCAGATTCCAAACTATTTCCAATTAAAGGTGCTGCGCTTAACGAAGCAGCCACATCCCCAGGATTTTGCTTCCTGAACTACTGGCAGAGGAATAGCATCAACAACTGCAATAATCCTGTCAAATAATCTGCAACATTTGAAGCTCTGTTAGAAATGGCAAGAACTTCTGAAATGACAAATTCAGATTATGGCAGAAACTGAGCAAAGTAAGGACTAGGTTATGGCAGGAATGTTCCAGGTAGGTTTTTTTGGGAATCCAAAAGCCAAAGAAGACACTCCTTATGGCAGTCCTAGACCTCATCCCCAGAAAACCCTGGGAATGTAGTTTTGTCAAAAAACTGAATGGAAATTGCACTAGAAACAAACTCGGGATTTTATTAATAAACAAACCCAAACCAAACTCGGGTTCTGTATCAATAACCAAAACCAAACAGCAAATGCAGCAGCAAAGTGGGGAGCCCCAGAGTGAGCTTTATGAACCTTTCCCCTGTGGGATGTGTTCCACCTGCCCGACTGTGCTGAGGGCTGGGGGCCAGTGCAGGCTCTGGGTTCCCCAGCTCTGATCCCACTCATTCAGCCAGCGCCGATGAGGATCTCATTTCCCAGCTGTGCTATTTTGGGAACTCAGAGATACTCTGACTGTCACGGGCTGATGAAAGTTCCCAAAATAGGCTGACACTTGTATCTGAGCTCTAACAGGGTTACACAACCACAGGCTGGAGACTAATCCCATTTCCAGGCTGTGGGGTGTGTTTTGCTCGGTGCACCACAGCCAAGTGCCCATGAACAGCCATAAAACCATCCCTAAGCTCTTTATTCACCCCAAACTCCTTCACACTCTTCCAGCTCCGACTTTTGATGAGCAGATCTCGGCAAAGGCTCAAGTTGAGCAGCAAAGCTGTTGTGATGCCTCTGGATGAGCCAGGCCAGGGCTTAATGGCACAAGTTTGGCACAAGCTCCACTGGTCCCCCACTCCTCTGACAAGCCACAGCAAGAGCTCCCACTTCAACACAACATTATCCTGGGGGCTCACAAGGTGTTTCTAACAAAACTCTTGTTTTTAAATCAGCCATAATCTCAGTAATTTAATCCTATTCCATGAGACACCTTCATGCCCACAATACTCCGAGAGAGTGTTTGAAAACCACGTTTGGCAAGTCATTTCTTCCCTTTGAGCTGGATGGAGATGCTCAGGAATAAATAGATATTTGTTTTACAATCCTCCAGCAGCCTTTTCCAAGAAGCCTGATTAATAGCTTTGGGACAGCAGTCACTGAAATCACGGAGACAGGAAACAGCTTTGAGCAAGTCATCTTTTAAACTGAGGGGGACAGGCAATGGCACACGTGCACACCATCATTTCCATAAAATCCAGGGCTGGGTTTAACCAGGTGAACTTCCAAGTGGCTGCCCAACACCCCACAGCAGCAGCTGAGCTGAGTCCCGAGTGTGCAGCTGTGAGCAGGAGAAAAGCAGCATCCCTGGGCTTCATCAGGCTGGGAGAAATTCACGTGGAGAACGAGCCTGGAGACCTTTCAAATCACAGCACAAACACCCCTGTGGACCCTCTGTGGAGCAAGGACTCACTGTAGTTACTGTAAAGCTCCCTGTACAGCTGTTCTAAAATGCAGGGCAAAGTCCCTCTACTGTTTTTCTTTGGAGGAAACCCAAACCTTACCTTTTGGTGGGGAAATGTTGACTGGATCATGGCAGTTTCAAAACTGTGTGTCCCCTTGAGCTGTGTCTTCTCCCACAGGGCCTTAAGGACTTGCACAGGATTGCTCTGTATGGACAAGGGTTCTGCAAACAAGCTCTGAAAAGATGGTGAAAACGGGATTTCAGGCATTTTTTCTGCCTGGCCATTAACAAAGAACACCTTGGCCTCGCAGGGGCACAGGCAGGAGAATAACCAGGGGTGGGTTCGGCTCTGGAGGGAGTTCTGAGGGATCAATAAGCTCACAGTTAGATACACCCTCACACATTCCATTTCCTCTGGGGCTGTTTACACTGATTGTGTGTTCCCAAGGTGAAACCCTGCTGGGTTGGGTGCTCTCACCTCCAGAGCTCCCTCCCTGTGTCGAAGGGCACGACTTTCTACCACCCAGAATGATTCCCACATTTCAACTGCCCCAAGTTGTTTGGTGCTGAAGTGCCCACAGAGTCCGTGGGACGAGAACACTGTGCCTGAGAGGGCTTAACATTTCTGCCTCTGCTGTAGCCACTACATGATCCTGTAACTCAAAAATGCACTCCCAGGCAGGAGCCAAGTTAAGAGCACACAAACAAATCTGATTTTCCACACTGCAACTATTTGATTTCCCAATCTGAGCCATGTCCTTCGAACAGAGGGTTCCTGGATGGGTGTTCTGTCTCCTCTTTCTAAGCAACCCCATCAAGCCTAATCCTTCTGTCCTGCACTAATAATTTCCCACTTTCCATCCAAGGGTTTCGAAACATGATATAACTCATCACAAATATTTTTTAAATTAACTGACCAGTGTGTTTTAAAAGCATTTTATGTGCCTGTTTCTAGGAATACTCACAGGGCAGAGCCTCAGGGCTGTTCAATTCACAGCATCCCCTGCTGTGCACTGTTACATTTTGGATAAATCCTTGCTGTTTCCAAGGCTGCATTAGGGTGGGATGAACTACGTAGGTTAAAAACCAGAACCTTCTATTTTAACTCAAACCCCACCTGTTTCACCCGGAGTGGGAATGCAGGGGTTTCTCTTACAGTTTAATACTATTTGTAACCTATTAGGAAATTCCACACATGTCTAAATACTGAGCTGTATTTAGAAAGAGTATTAAAGGTGATAAAATCACTTTAGGGGTGGTAGAACAGCACTGAGCACATTTACAAATCCTGCTCAGTCAAAACTTCTGCAGTAAAAAATCCCAGTGGGTTCTGCTCCTCCGACCTCCTCCTGCAGCCTCGGGGTTGGTTCTGCTCCCCTGAAAAGCCAGTGCCACACTCCTGGATGCTTGCAAGGCACCTGGGACTTACTGGAAGCTTTGCCTCAAGGAGGACAATGTGGTTTGGTCCTGCTTTTTATCCCCAGACTTTGTAATCTCCCCAGCCTGTTCGAATTTGGGGTATTAATAGAAATATAAAAGCTCATAAAGTGCAAAATCACTTCAACCCGGCAGAATGACTTTGTGAGGAATCCCAAGGGTCACAAGTTACAGTGAATTCGGACTGTATTTAATGAGATTAACCCCTAAACATTTTGGACCCCCCAGAGGTGCCCCTGGTTTGTGTCCCACACACCTGCTGGAAGAGGAACATGATGTGGATCCACAGCGGAGGCTGGTGGCTCACGAGGGTAAAACTGGATTTGCTGTACAAGCAGTAGTGGCCCTTCAGGGGACAGCTGAAGAACAGCTTTGCTGCACAGCTTCGAACAGTGTCTAGGAACAAAGTGTATTAAAGTCAGCTCCAAAAAGGAGAAACCAAAGTGCCCATTGCCAGGGCAGGCACGGCCACGCAGTGTGTGGGCACACAGTGTGTGGGCACACAGTCCCACTCTGGGCTGGCTGGGTCCCTCCTGGGGCGTTCAGGAGGCTTTGCTGTGTCTGCACCTTCAGAGTAGGAGGGAAGTTTAGTCTCCAGTGCCTTAAATCTGCCCCAGTACCCATTTAGTCCCAACTGCACGAGGAGCAGCCCAGCCAGGCTCTGTCTCCTTTGTGCTTTCTCGTGCACTTGGTGCCATCATTGTTTGGGTTATCAAATTATGCATCACTTATTTAAAGTTTGTTGGGAAAGCCATCCCATACGGGCCACAGCCACCTGGGAGCCTGGCAAGGGTGGGATCCTGGCTTTGTGCAGCTGGAGGCTGCTGCCTGTAGGGACTGAGCTCTAGGAACAGGCTCATTCCACCATGGGCACAACCTGCAGCACTTCCCCTTTGCAAAGGAACCTCCAGGAGCCAAGAGATGCCTAAATGGACTCCCAGCACTGCTGTGGGTGTGGAATTCTGCTGCACAGGCCACCTGAGACATCCACCACAGAGATTCTAATAACTTCCATAAGTGGTCTCGTTTCACAGCCCCTTTGAACAGGAACAAGCAGCTACCCAAGGGAAAAAGGCAGGGGCAAGAAAAGCAGGAGGTCTTTAGCTGATGACCTTGATGCAAATAGAAGCGAGAGCTGCAGCCTCTCCACACGTGGAGGGATGGGCCTGGCAGGAGCTGGAGAGCCGGGTCTCACCCACAGCTGGAGAAGGGGCCAGCAGGGCTGTGACTCACGGTCTCCTCGTGCTGGCCTGGTGAGGAGTCACTGTGAGGGGAAAGTGCAGGAATAAAGTGCTCTAAGAAAATTCCCTGACTGGAAAAATGAGCTGTGACTTTTCAGAAAACGTGGCTGATGTTTCTGGATCTGCTGACAAGGAGAGTCAGAGCAAGGAAGGCTGAGAGCACGAGGCAGCCTGTCTGTCCAACCACACACCAGCTTGAAATACTTGGGTTTAACATTTCCAGCTAAGCAAGATGTGAAAGCATAGGAAAGGAATGAAATAAATTCAGTATTTCACATAAACCCACATCTGAGGAATGAGCTTACCAGAGGTACAAAAGGATGGCTCACCAGAACAAAGTAGCAGTGGTCAGATTGTCACTGAAAATGCAGAGAATTCCAAACTGGGGGTTGGAATCTGCCAGAAATGTGACAGAGAGGCCAGGGGGCTGAGAGGCTGGGAGAAAACCCTTCACAAGCTGGCCAGTGGAAACCATTTCATTCTCCTCTGACAGAGCTGTCTGCTGAGAGAAGGAAGTCACCAGTGTCAGGTGACTCTTTCCTCTTGTGCAAGACTGAAAAATGAAGGTATTACAGGAAAATGTTGCTTGGAAAGAGGGAACAGTTGACAAGAAGTGCTGACTCAATGCCAGGCACTGGGCATTTGTAGGCTGCTCTTTGAGGGTGATACTGAATTGTGCACTTGGGTAAATGCTGGGGAATGTGGAAGTGCTGTTGGGGTCGTGGCAGTCACAGAGCACAAACTTACTCCAAGACCTGCAGTGGAGCAGCATGAGGAGCATGTGTGTGACCACGAGCATCCAGCAGCAGAAATCCAGGGCTCGGAGTTACACCACAAGAGAAGAAAATTGGAGATGAAGGTAATTACCCAAACACAGGGTCCCTACCCAGACCTGCCAGCGTTCATGGTCAATATAACGAAGGAGTGTGAGAACCAGAGGGGTAAATTAGAGCAATCCTAAGTCCTGGGACACATTAAAGCACAAACCCAATGACATCTCCAAGGAGGCTGTTGACAGATGCTCTTCCAGCAGCACAGTCCAAACTACAGACCCCTGGTTTAGGTTTATACCTCACAGATGCTAAAAAACCTTAAACCAATGCAGTCAACCAGAAACCGAGGCTTGGCCTTGGTCCATGTGTGTGAAAAGTTTAATGTTTCACTCTGGGAAGTCACTCTCAGGGATTTCCATGCACATTCACCATGTCCCATGTACCCTGTACAGCCCAGGTGAGGAGGGGCAGGCAGAGATCCTTCCTCTTCCATCACTGAAAGGCTGCAGGCAAACACTGGAGTCCAGAGCTGGCTCCTAAATCCACATCCAGCTGACTGAAGCCCACCTGGGCAGGCTGATCCAGGAGCCACTGCAGCTGCAGCAGAAGGTGGCAGAGCTCCAGCCTCTGCTAACAACTCAGAAAAGATGCCCAGGGCCAGCTGGGACTGTTTGATGGGAGTGGGAATCATGGAATCGCAGACTGCTTTGGGTTCAAAGAGACCTTAAAGCTGATCTGGTTTCACCTTCCACTATCCCAGGTTGCTCCAAGCCCTGTCCAACATGACCTTTTTCAGGGGTGGGGCAGCCACAGCTTCTCCGGGCAACAATGAGGTGAGGGAGGTTCCTCAATGCCACACAACAAAAAATGACAAAGATACACAGAGAGACACAAACCCTTAAGAAATTGCTTAGCAAGACTTTGTGGATGACACCGAGGCTGAGAAGAGGGGCCAAAATCAACGTCAGCTCCAGCACCGGAGCCAGTGCTGGCTGAGCACGAAGTTCCTGGAAAAAAGCAGCATTCATTTGTTAATACCAAGTGCAAAAAGCCTCCAGCCCAGACAATCTCCAAAGCTTTGGGATGAGATGGGCTGTTACTCATGGCTGCTCCTGCTGCTGAGTTTGGCAATGTCTGAGAACCAGCCCACATTTGCTACGTGCATTTTTCAATGGTTTACAATGAACTACTGGTTTCCACACACAGGAGCTGACCTCAGTCATCCCAGTGTCAGCAGAGTCACAGAGCCATGGAATGAGGTGGGTTGGAAGGGACCTTAAAGCTCATCCATCCCACCCCCTGCCATGGGCAGGGACACCTCCCACCAGCCCAGGGTGCTCCAAGCCCTGTCCAACCTGGACTGGAACACTTGCAGGGAAGAGGAAAAAAAGGTGCTTTTAAAATCATCGCAGCATTTACAAATTGCATGGACTCAGTGCAATGTGCAGCTTAAGATCCATTTTGTGCTGTCCTAAAACACAGGTATATAAATGGGCTCAGTTCTAGGTAAGCTAGGTAAGTTCACACTTTTCCCAGTCCATCATGGCAAGTGATATGAACACTATGGACCTTGTGCAATCCCCATGGATTGCAGAGATAAGGCAGAAATCATTCAGCATAAAAAGGCTTATTCACAACAAGCCCAAACATTTTTGCTAGGAAGAACAAAACTAAATCACTTGCAGCCTTGAGTTACTAAAAAAGCTTTGAAGGTAAAAAGAACCCAGTCCAGCCTAGGAAGGTGGAGACAACTCAGTTCCCTGAATTTCTGTGTAATTCCATTACATGTAAGTGCTCCCCCTGAATTCACCTGGTAAGGAAAGATTAACTGAGTCCCAGGAAACTTTCAGGATATCAGTAAGCTGCAACACACAGAGTCCTGTCACCAGAACCCCCTGCTCTGCAACTGCTCCCCCAGCACACGGCACGTCCTGGCGAGTGCTGGTGATCCAGTGTTGACTGAAGGTCCTTTTGATGTGATTTAAAGCAATGAAGTCCAAATTATGGCCAAGATGGATCTGCAGCTCTTTAAAATAAATGGTCAGGAGAAAGTAAGGGAGAGAGGAAGGGAAAGTGAGCTGATGTCCCTGAGGACATTAAGCCTATTATGTTGGTCACATTTAAGCTACATTTTTACAGGCTCTAGAACCAGTTTTGTACTTTAAAAAAACCTGTCAATTCTAAATCCTGAAAGCAAATTTGAAGCAGGGTGTTTATGCCAACCTCTGTTTCCCTGAGTAACCTGCCCCAGCTGACCTAAATTAGGATTTATGGAAACACCATTCATTCCAAGCACTGGCTCTGTGACTCTTTCAGCACTTCTGTCCTGCAGGGGCTCAGAGAGGTGGAAACTGAGCAAAGGGGAAACTCGAAACCCCAGAGACAGACTTGCCTTCTGGCTGTTTTGGGTGTGAGCTCTTGGAGCTGGACATGGGTATGATCATCTTGCCTGGGCCAGGACAAACCCTGGTACCTGCCAGCACACCAGAAGGTACTGCAGGAGGAGGGGAGGGGGTCCCAGCCTGTGACCCCCATGCAGGTGGAAGGCAGGCCAGGCTGGCTCTGTGCAAGGGGAGTTTATTGGGTGAGAAGTCTGTGCAAGTGGCTGAGATTCTGTTCAGGCTGAGCAGCAGCTCAGTTAACCCTGCCAAAGACAGAAATCCATGGGCTCTGCTTCACCTCATCAGCAGCAAAGCAAAACCTCCTGCTGAGTGTCTGGGGCAACTCTGAACAGGCTCTTTTTATCCAATTGCTTGGAATTCTCCCTGTGGATGAGCAGCTCAGAGCAACCCTCAGCCAGGGCACCGGAGGGCTCTGTGCACCCCCCTCCTCATCTCAGCAACCCCCTGGCACTGCCCATCCTGGCAGCTGGGGCACTTGGAACATCTGCTCCACAAAGAAGGATGAGATCATGGAATCCTGGAATGGTTTGGGTTGGAAGGGACCTCAAAACCCACCCAGTGCCCCCCCCTGCCACGGGCAGGGACACCTCCCACCAGCCCAGGGTGCTCCAAGCCCCGTCCAGCCTGGCCTGGGACACTCCCAGGGCTGGGGCAGCCACAGCTTCTCTGGGCACCCTGTGCCAGGGCCTGCCCACCCTCCCAGCCAGGAAATCCTTCCCAATATCCCATCTAACCCTGCCCTCTGGCAGTGGGAAGCCATTCCCCTTGTCCTGTCACCATCTGCAGAGTTCTCCTTCCTCAGACTGGCTGGTCTTGGCATGGAGGGACAGTCCAAGTAACACAAGGAAAGGATTTTAGAACATGAAGAACACGTGAACAGCAACACAAACCCACCCCCCAGAGGCACCAAATGCACAGATGACTGACCAAGACCCCAGGGAAACATCTCTCAGTCAAGGAACATTCCCATCTCTTGGCAAGTCTATAATGTCTAGCAAGAGAATAAGCAACAACTTGTTTTTCCTACAGGAAACAGGAGAATATATGTTGCAATTCTAAAGTTCACAACTAAGTGGTTGTGCCCGGGGGAAAAGAAAAAAGTATAAACAGAAGAATGTCAGTAGAGCTGTTAATTGTTGCTGATTCCAGCTTAACACACTGGGCTAAACCAGGAGGGTACAGAGCCACTGGTTCTGGGAACAATCAATGCATTATTTGATTTGCATTGGTAATCCTTCACTATTAAATAAAATCTGTTACTAGGAGTAGAAGTATGCTCATAAATTTCCTAAATAGAATCAAACCCGCACATAAACATGGAAACAATAAGAAGTGGATCTGGCTTTCTAAATTTTGGTTTTCAGCTTTTTCAGCTTCCTCAGTTTCTTTGCCTGATCCCTTCAGTTTGGGTTACAAAAAGTACGCAAACAATAAACACGTTTATAGGAGAAAAGGGCAATTTTTAGAGCAGGCAGCTTCACGAAATGCTGATTTATATTGGTTTTACCACTTTGAGCTTTGTGTGCATGCCTCAGCTCAGGCCAAGAGATTTCACCTCCAGTAAGTTACACAAACAGCAACGGAGAAGGCAGGACCAGGACGGGGCATGGACAGGTACAAGGGCCCCCTTCACAGAGCCCAGACTTGAGGGGCAAATCCAGCAGCTCAGAAGTCATGGAATCACAGAGTGATTTGGGCTGGAAGGACCCTAAAGCTCATCTCACCCCACCCCCTGCCATGGGCAGGGACACTTGCCATGGGCCAGGTTGCTCCAAGCCCCATCAAAGTCCAAGTGCTCCGGTTTATGCCAACACCCCCCAGGAATGTCCCAGGGAAATCCCCCCTGGAGCCCAGCCTGCTCCATCATTCTGTCGGTGTGACACTCCCAGGGTCTGTCACCACGTTGGGGACAGCACATCCCGAGCTGTCCGTGCTCCCACCCTGCTCCCCACGGCGGGACAATGTGGATCACCAGGAGCACGGGGCGGTCCCGAGGGCTGACACTCCCCTGCCCTCACAGCTGGGATGCTTTGGGAACAGCAGCCCTGCAGAACCCAGTGCCAGCTCCCATTTGGGGTGGCCCAGCAGCCCCAGTGCCGCTGTTTGGGAAGGCTCTCCCGAGCCTGCACAGCTCTGTGATCCCACTGAAGGACCGGAGGCCCATCTGTTCCAAATCAGCACCGGGCCCGTGGAATGCTGGAATGCATCAGGGCGAGCACTGCAGGGGAGCGCCAGGCCCTTCCATCCACACCAACATGTGGTCCCCATTATCTCCCCGTACCCCATAAAACATAATCACAACCAGGTTTAGGGCCAGCACGCTGCAACCTGTTTCCTCTGCTGCCTCCTGCCCTTTCAGCATTCTGTCACTAATCCCATGGAAAGTTTGCTGGATGTGTTTCCTCTGGAATGGCACTGAGGACCCCCCCCCCGACCCACTGCTGCAAAAAGGCTCCAGTACTTTCCATTGGAGGTCCTTGTGTCTGACTGAGGGTGGAACAATTCCATG
The DNA here is from genome assembly GCA_013400415.1 of Scytalopus superciliaris. Lineage (NCBI taxonomy): Eukaryota > Metazoa > Chordata > Aves > Passeriformes > Rhinocryptidae > Scytalopus > Scytalopus superciliaris. The sequence continues at coordinate 156,349 of VXBX01003263.1, read as the reverse complement.
CTCTCCCTGGACTCTGTCCTTGCACAAGGAGGCTGGAGATGGCAAATCCTTCAGCACCCTGGACACAGGGTATTCCCAGGTGCTTTCTTCCAACAGCCCACTCGACACTCAAAGCCCTGAGCTGCTGGAATTAACGGTGCTGTTTTTATCCAAATGACCTAAAAAGCAACCGGCACCAGAGTGGAAAACAAGGACCTGCCCTCCCTATAACCAAATCCAGCAGGCACACAGGCCCGTGTCTGGGAATCATCTGAGAGCAGCCCCTCCCAAAGGCAGGGTGCACATGGCCATGGATCTGATCCACCATCCCTGTGCATCTGGGAAACAAGAGCAAGCCAAAGCCTTCCAGCAGGAGGGGGGTGAGGTGGGAGTGGGAGCAGGCGGGGTCTGCAGGGGCTCAGGAGCCTCTGCTCCCTGCGGGGCTAACGGAGCCACAGCACCTAAAACTGAGAGGATTCTCATCCCACCTGGGTGTGGTGGCCCTCCCAAAACCAACAGGAGCAGGTCTTAACACCACTGATCACAGAATCATCAGAGAACCACAGACTGCTTTGGGCTGGGAGGGACCTCAAAGCCCACCCAGTGCCACCCCCTGCCATGGGCAGGGACACCTCCCACCAGCCCAGGGTGCTCCAAGCCCCGTCCAACCTGACCTTGGGCACTCTCAGGGATCCAGGGGCACCCACAGCTTCTCTGGGCAACCTCCCCACCCTCAGAAGAGATAATAATAACACCTGACACAGGAACCCCACCTTGCACCAAAGCCTTTCAAAGCAACCTCAGTCCACTCCCAGCCCCATTTCCCCAGAAGGGTTTGGGAGACCTGGAGAAGCAGGAGGGCTGACAGACTTTTGGGAGAGCACCGAATAAAACCAGTGGAGGAGCTGCAATGTGGGGACCTTGATCTCAGCCACGGGGACCCCAGTGCCACTGAGGCAGCAGAAATCCCTCCCAGGGCTCGCTGAGGAGCAATAACCAGCCCCAGGAACAGTGAGGAATTTCCTGAGGCACAGCCTGGGCCTCTCCCCTCTGCAAGGTCCTGGAGGCACCGATAAGATAGAGGATCACAAACCACCTGGAAAAATATGGGCTGATGAAAACTCTTTGCTTAACTCCATGAAAGCTGAAGGGTATGACAAATATGGTGGGGTTTTCCCCTTTTTCTGTGGAAAAGATCCCCAGGATTAAGGGGATTAAAGTGACAAATACCATATAAAAGAATTCCTCAAATAGCTTAAAGTATGGCAGGGATATGGATCTGGGCACAGGGCTGCAAACTGAGCAGGAGCTGAACCAAACCATCAGCCCCAAGCTGAACCAAGCTCAAATAAATGGATTTTTGTGGTTTTGGGTTCCTTCTTTCTGCCCCAGCTCAAATCAGCTCTCTGACTGCAGTGTTATCCCAAAAATTTCACTTATCCCCCTGAGTCTGGGGAGCTGTTGTAGCTTCTCTGCTTTTTGAAACCCCCTCAACTTGGCCATTTTCTTAGGATAAAACCGTCTGGCCAACAGCCCAGTCCTAGCCCTGCTCCTGCTGCAGGATCATCACCCAATTCACACCCTTCCTCTGCCCAAAGCACATCCAGCCAAAACCAGTAAATACTAAATGAGATAACAGAGCTGACGTGGCAGTTTTTCAGCGTCTTTATGAGGCATTTTCAAACTGTCACAGACAGTTCATGGATCCACCCTGACAGTTCCTCACCTGCACCCCTTCAGAGCTGTAAAATCCAACACTTCAGTTAATATTACATCAATTGGGATGTATAACATAAATCCAATGAGCCTGTAAGTCAACAAGGGGACTGAAAAGCACAAATACTCTGTGAGGGTTAAGACCTACACAGCAAAAGTCTGACTCAATTTTAAAAAGCCAGTTTTCAAATCACAAACAGGTCTACAGAGCAGAGGTGCCTATTCTGTGTGTTAGGAGTTTGCTTCTGAGAACTTCAGTGGGTGATCTCCAGCACCTGCATCGGGGCAGCCCTCAGTTAATGCTCTCTCATTCAAGATACTGCACATCTCCATCAGCTCTCTCTTTTCCAGACTGAGGAGTCCCTTTTCCTAATCATGGAGATCTCTGATTTTCTCCTTTATCCTTCAAATTCAGGCTCCAAAAAGCGCGGAGCGGTTGGGTTGGAAAGGACCTTAAAGCCCCCCCAGTGCCACCCGCTGCCAGGGCAGGGACAGCCTGCACCGTGCCATCTGTGCCCAGCTCTGGCAGGGCCCCCAAGGCTCTGTCCTCCCAGCACCCCTCCCTTGGGAGACACCCCCAGGGCGGGTGTTACACAGTGAGCAATTGCCCACGTTCCCAGACAGTCTGGCCCAAGCAGCCCCACCACAAACACGAGCAGGGGGTGCAGTTCTGGTTAAGAGAAGAGAATTTGGCCCATCATCACTTAGAAATTCCCAGGGCTGACACTGACACTCTGCTGAGCTCTGGGGGCTGCCCAGGAAAGTCCCAGGGGGAACCTGCACTCCCCTTGTTTGCTCACCACAGGATGGTTGCCTTGCCACACATTTTGCCACTATTTCTTTGAAATACTCTGTTTCATGAGGGATTGCTCAGAAGTTATCTCTTCACATTCTTCACAGTTTACATATGAAATTTCCACTTCAGACTCCTCCACAACCAACATAAAATTAGCCAACTGTGTATATTAATATTTTCTGATTTTTTTTCCTCTGAACATCTTATTGAATGAGCCTTCTTAGGGTTTGGGAGCCTCTGAAGTCCAGGCAGTGCAGGTTTCTGCAATATCTGGAGTATTGCCCAAGCTGTCCCCCGTGCATTGAGCCAGGCTGCATTTCTTCAGCAGATTTAGAATGAGTCACATAAATCTCCTGCTCTGCACATGTGTCCCTGCTCAAAGAATTTCCCTAACAATGCTAGCTGAGGATTTTCAGGAAATTACAATAGTTTGAATGAATTTGGAAAGAGTTGCATGCTCGGGAAGTATCATAGCAGGCAATGCAAAAGGGAAGCTGAGAAATACCTTTAAAATATTCAATACATGGTATTTGATTAATGCAGGGTCATAACACTCAGCACTTGAAAAGGCAAATTGTTCACTCTCATGTTTCCACTGTCATTTTATGCAAAAAACTCACAAATTGTCATTAATTCTACCAAATAACTATTTCAAATTCTAAACCTGGAATTTAAGATATTTAGGAAACTCCCCAGAAGCATAAGCTTTCAAAATACGTATAATTATATTCCTTTTACGAGTGGAAACTGGTTTGCTACTCCTTGACCACTGAGAAAGTAAAGAAATAGATATTTTATCAACTTAAGTTGCTATTTGTTGGAGCTGAAGTTATGGTGTGTTAGAAGATGACATTTTAAGTGACATGAAAATTACTTAATTGAGGCAAATACTGTTTGAAATCAATGTGGCCCGTGAAGGTTGGGCTGTAAATACCTCAGGGCTATCAGTGAGTGGTTGGATGCACAGAAATTCAGGTTAAAGGGGATAAACAGGAGGATCCCAACCCAACCCAACCCAACCCAACCCAAAGTACTCGCTTCAAAGAGGAGCATCACAGACCCACCTCACCCACCTCCCTCTCATTTGGAAACAAACCCACCCTTGGTGAAAGCAGAAAACATTAAACAACCCCAGGGGCTGGGGAGCTGGGATCCCACCCAGCCCAACTGGGATCCCACCCAGCCCAACTGGGATCCCACCCTCCCCAGCCAGGATCCCACCCTCCCCAACCCTGGGAATCTCATCCTGTTGTGAGGTATCCCATCCAGGTATCACATTAACACTGATCCAGCCAGGGCTGCACCATACCCCTGAAGGAAAAAGGACCTGGGAGGTTTCAAAACACTTGATTTGGGAATGATCCTGTATTTAAAACCCACGTTCCTCCTGGTGCACGAGGCCTGTGCTGGGGAGTCTCTGCTGCCCATTTGCTGGAACCCTGAGAGGATTCTCAAGGGAATGTTAAAGCTCTTGGAACTGCAAAGGCTCATCCCGCTTACCTTCGATCACACACTGGTCAGGGATGGGAATTCTCCTCCCCATCTCCATCACATATTCCTTCACTTTACCCAGGTTTTCCTTCAAGTGCAGGTAGAGCTTGTCCTGGTATTCCACAGGGCTCGTGGCTGCCTCTGCACTTCCTTCCAAGGCCCTTTCTTGAGTGGATTCTGGCAAATCTGCTGATTGCAGGCAGTCGATCCTTTGGTGTGAAACCAAGGGATTTCCCAGGGCTGCTGCCTCGGGATCAGCACCAAAGGGCAGTTTCTCATTTTCCTGGCTGATGTAGATGTCAGTGAAGGAGATTCCAGCCGAGACCTCCCCGCTCTCCTCGTCCTGCCCTCCCTCTGAGCTGCCCCCCTTGGTGCGCAGGGCGTGCAGGGCCAGGCTCTTGGACCTGCAGGGTGTTTAAGGGAAGGAGAAGTGCTTTGGAATAGAGGTGGGGGCACCAAAAGCACCCCGAGCCCCGCTGTGCCCCTGTGCAGCTGCCTCAGAGAGCCCAGCGTGGGGCTCAGGCAGCCAGAGGCAAAGCTCTGCTGCTCAATGTGCATTTCAAAGCCAAGCTCAAGCCACGGCTTTAATAAGCGAACAGAACTAAACAATATCCACATATCCCAACATCTGCATTCCTTGGGGGGAGAGAGGGAAGCTCTCTGCAAGGATCTTGTAAGCCCAGGAGTGACGTCCCTGCTTTATGGATCACATAAGAGCTCCGTCCAGCAGCACTTCCCTGATCCAGGGCTCAGGTTCTTCCTGCCCTGCACCCCAAACGTGCTGGGGTTGGAGTGAAACCTCTGTGAGAGTCAGGAGGGCAGAAGTGACTCAAAGGCAAATGCTGGGGCAGGAAGGGCAGGGCTCTGTGTGAGGCTGCTGTGCAGAGGCAGCCCGAGGGCACACGGGGTGCACACTGTGCCATTTGATGTGCACTGTTAGCAACAACACCCCAGGGAAGGTCTCTGTACCCTCCTTCCTGTGGTATCCCTGTGCAGGGATTTTCCTTGGGCTGCTCTGGGGCACAGAGGAGATTAAATGGGTAGCCCAGAGAAGCTGTGGCTGCCCCATCCCTGGAAGTGTCCCAGGCCAGGTTGGAGCACCCTGGGCTAGTGGGAGGTGTCCCTGCCCATGGGAGGTAGTGGCACTGGGTGGGCTTTAAGATCCCTTCCAACCCAAACCATTCCATGATTAAGAACAACTTCACCCAGCCTTGGAACTCCTGAATATGAGACTTGGTTAAAATCAGGCTGAGGATGCCCATGGGTATCATGCAAATGGACCAAATCCGCAAAGTCTGGATGCAGTTTTATGACAGAGCTGGTATCCATGAAGCCCCTCACCCACTTTACTGGGCCATACCTGTTAAATCTCATGTCCTTCCTTTCCTCTTTGGAGACCTGGCCCAGGCTGTACCTCCGCACCGAGCCCGGCGTGCTGTTCTCAACATTTATTTTCTCTTCAAAAGCCTGGATTTTGACTTGAAGCTTTTCATCTTCTTCACCTCCACTCATAACAGATTTCAGGTCATCCAGGGGTGCAGCAGATTCCATTTCAGTGTCGTTTTCCATCCTAAGGAGGCAGAGAGCAGAGGTGTAACCCTGGCACACTGGTCACAGCAACACTGATGCTGCATTTCTGCCTGAGAGCTCTGTCTGGAACCTGGTAAGGTAAATATGTTTCAGCAGAGATTTCCTTAATTATTTTCAGGAACACTTTCTACATCAGTGTCTCTGATGGATCAGAAACACTGAACATCTCTGACAACCCTGGATTAGAAACTCCACGTGCTGTATCTGCATAAGCAAATCACAGCTCTTCCTGACAGTTCATGGTAGAAAGGTTTCCATCTGAACTCAAACCATTCTCCCAAGCTTGCTAAACACTGACTTCTTACATATTTTCACAAAGCACAAGTCAAGCTAATTGCAGAGTTCATAGAATTCTGTGGTTTTAAAGATTTGACCAAAGTACATGAAGTTCTTATTGAATTATTGCACTCTGAGTAAGAAAAATCTTTTAAAACTCAGCAGAAACAGGCTCAGGAAAAGCTCTAAGCACTGACACTGCAGGTCAGGAAGGAGAAAATGAAGAGTTGAAGCAAACAGGACAAGAGGATGTGAGGTTTTGTTTTAAATTTGTTATGTTAGTCTTAAAATCACAGAATTGTGAAATCTTAGAATGGTTTGGGTTGGAAGGGACCTCAAAACCCACCCAGTTCCTCCCACCAGCCCAGGTTGCTCCAAGCCCCATCCAACCTGGCCTGGGACACTCCCAGGGATGGGGCAGCCACAATATGCAACATTTTAATGCAAAATTCAAAGGTAACTTTCAAATAAATCGAAGGGAAGCTGTTAATCCTAAAGGCAAAAAGAAATCTGCTGGAAAAGAACAAGAGAGTTGGTGCTCCTTCCCCTCTCCCCTTTTTCAGGGAGGTTCCTTCTGCTGGAATGTGCATGTTCCTATCTCACTCCTGCAACTATGGAGTAACTGGCCCCCAACAATCATGAAGGCAGGACAAAGGAGTCAGGAATTTTAGAAAATTAAGGAGTACTGGGCAGTACTTACGTTTTAAACTCTACCCCCAGCTCTAAACCAAGTTTGTTTTGTTTCTGATCATGTCTTTGATTTTCTTTTTTTTGCTTCCTGATGAACAAACATCTGAGGAGCTAAATCTGTATAATCTGGATATATAAAACCACAAATGAGAGTTCTAACACAGCACTTCCAAAGCAGCTGAGTCTCAACAAGTCATGCTCACAGTTGGGGAGCCCATTAAACATCCCCAAACTGCAAATTACCAATTGTAAAAAGCATGTTTTTAGAGGAACAACCAGAAATACTGCAGCCCAAAATGCACTTTTTCGTTTGTTTGGATAAAGGCAGCTCAGGATATTTCTCAGGGGAGTTGGCGAGTTTTGTCTTGTTTTGTTTTTAATTTAAGCAAGATCTCATAATATATTAACACCGAGGAGCACTTTCAAAATATTCCTCTGTAATAAAGAACCTTGATATGACCTTTACCAACAAATCTTTCTGGGGCTGTAGGACAAGATGTAATTTATGGGGAAGCTGTCACTCCAGGAGAAGTGCCAACAGTGCTGCCATTGTGGGAGCCGAGCACTGAGGAAACGCCTGCTCCGGATGGGAATGCACGGAAAGCCCCGGCTCACAGAGAGGGGATTGAGGCACTGCTGGGGCTGCTCAAGGACAGGCCCAGACCAGGAAGCCCCAGTGATGCCTGGAAATAAAAATGGTGTTTTATAACAGCACCTCTTTGTCCAGAGCGATCCCGTTGAGCTCCGATGGCTTTGGGAATACAAGGCAATGCTTCTCCTGCAGGATTATGGAATCATTAAGGTTGGGAAAGACCTCAAAGAAACACGTGAATTAATCCTATTTTCCATATGCAGAGCAGAAAAGAGTCACTCCTGAGGGCGTGGAGGGTGGAATTCTCCCTGCCCGGTGCTCCTCAGGCCGGCACCAGGTTTGGAGCCTGCTGGTGCCCGGGGTTTCAGAGGGATCCCAGTGCCAGCCCCGGGGCCACTGGCTGTCCCGTGTGCCAGCTCTGCACACCCCCAGTCCCTGCGGAGGGCAGGGGCACGAGCCCCACGCAGCAGGGGCAGTGAGGGCTCCATCCCTGCCCAGCAGGGCGCCTGGCAGCCCTCCCTGCTGGCCTCCCCTCCCAGCCCCAGCCAAACAAGCCATTGTTTGAAACCTTGGCAAGAGGCTCTCGGCACATTGCTGAGGTTGCTGAGCAGGATCAGTTTACGCCAAAGCTCGAGCTGTTTTCAAGATGCACGAGCTTGTGGAGAAGCCACAAGGACCTGCCCTGAGAGATGGTACCAGGCTGCTCAGCAGCTCAGGCTTTTAAATTCTCTGCACAGAGACACCTCAGCGCACGGGGCAGCAAGTCAAGGGTGGTGCGTCAGGATGAGGGACATTCCTCCAGACCTGGAGAACATTATCAGCATCAGAAATCAGGTTCTTACAATGAGGAAAAGAGCATCTCCAATGGGGATTGCTAAAAATACTCTGGAGGTGGGATTGCTGCCAGGGCTTCACCTCTGAGGGCACCGAGGCAGCAAGGATGGATCCGGAATGGGTCACTGGACAGAGTGATCACTAATCACCCCCTCTAATGGGATTGATGTGGAGGTCTGAGAAGAAAAGAACTGTTATGGAACCACAGGAGGGTTTAGATTGGAAGGAACCTTAAAACCCATCCAGTGCCACCCCCTGCCATGGGCAGGGACACCTCCCACTAGCCCAGGTGGCTCCAACCTGGCCTTGGACACTCCCAGGGCTGGGGCAGCCACAGCTTCTCTGGGCACCCTGTGCCAGGGCCTGCCCACCCTCACAGGGAAGAACTTCTTCCTTGTGTCTCATCTGCCTCTCTCCTCTCTCAGTGTAAAGGTCCCCCCAGGCAGCCACGCCACTGGGCTGGGCAGCCCTGGTGGAGCCAGCTGTGCTCAGATCTCACCCAGAACGACTGCTCGGAACCCCAGTTTCCTTTCTCACCTCCTGTTAATTGCCCAGACTGCACTCCTAGGCTGGATAAGTCCATTAAGGCTCTCTGTGTTCTTAAAGAGCAGCTCCGGGGCTGAGTTCAGTTCTGTGACAGTGAGGGGCACCAGAGCCTGGCCTGGCTTTAATTACGCTCTGCACTAATGACATGGAGTGCTCCTGTGTCGAAGCACCCCGAGCCACGCGTGGCTCCCACGACAGCAGCTTCCTCTGTGCAAACACACGGGTGCTGCAAGGAATGCTTATAATCCAGCCACACACTTTAAAATCCCCTTTTCCTCTCACAGCACCAGCACTCTGGATTGCTGCTCTCCATAAACCTCTGCAGTCCAGTGGCTGCAGCATTTCCACGTCAGTGTCTGGACCTGTCCCTCTCACCGAGTACAAGTCAGAACAAACTCAGCATAAATCAGCAGAGAACTCTCATTTCAGCCTTGATTTGAGCTGATACTTTGCTCGATATGGGCTTGAAATGTAAAACCACAGAGCTAAAAACTGTAACTGTGAAAAATCAGCATTTTGCTGGGATTTCTCACAGCCTCGTTGAGATAACACAAGGAAACAGGGGCACAGAGGGCTGGGCAGGGAATAAGATTTAAAATAAGGAAAGAAATAAATCAGACCAAGGAGCAGATGAAGAACAAAACAAATCATGTGCAACCACACTCAAGCTTCTACTCCTCAGCAAAGCAAGTCCTTAACTAAGGGAATTTTAGAGAGAAATGGGGAAACAGCAGGATTTTAATGAAAACCTTGTGTTTAACTGGCTTTTTTTTTTTTTAATCAGCTCTAGAGATAAATACTAAACACAGAAGATAATAAGAAATAGGAATATCATAATATTTTAACAAATAGAGTAGTTTTTCAGCCATAAGTTGAGGGACCACGATGGGTTGCATAAGTTATTACTGTGCTTCAATCCCTGCCCTGCTGCTCTGCAGTTCCCAGAGTAGGTGACACCCGCCTGGTCCCTTCCCCAGGTGACATGTGGCCTCCCCTTTTTCCCAGCAAACCTGTCTGGTTTGGGATGAGTTTGGAATGTTCTGTGCTCCCTTGTTCTCCCACTTGCCTTTTATAGTATCTCCAAGGAAATCTTTCATGACATGGGTGCCAGGGGCTGATTTCTGCTGAGGGCTTTCCCGCCAGGTGAGTTTGGACATTTTTCACAGCCCTGCAGGAAAATGAGGGACCCTCTCCTGGTTCCTTTTTCCCTTTTAACTCTCCCCAGGACACCAATTCCTTGTTTCTCCAGTGACCTCAATGTTTTGGCTCCAGCGCTCCCAGCCTGGCTCCAAGGCTGTCCTTCACAGTTATGGTTTTTCTGACATCTGGGTTACATTTTTTCACAGAATTGCTATTCCTTTGTGCCCCCTGACCTCGTTCACTATACACAACTCTAATTATGAGGCTCTCACTAATTAAAAGTGACTACCACTATATATTTAAATGACACTTATGTTCTTACCCTGACGAACACCCCAATGCTCCCAGCTCTTCAGCCTTAGGATACACGTTCAGAAGCAGCTGAGTGAGCAGAACATCTCCTTGCACATGGCCGAGATGTTCTCAGGCAAAGCTTGATGAGGGAGTTAAGCCAGTCATTGTTCTCATCCCTCTCAGTGTGGGTTTGCTAGAAAAACTCAGTGATAATTGTGCAGCCTGACATCACTGAATTACTTTTAACCGAAGCTTTAGCCTCCTTATCTGAGACATGGCTTTCTTCATGGCAATTTGACTAGATTTGACATGAACCCCTGCTGCCTGCCAGGGCCCTGGAGGGGCTGTGTCCCACAGACAGTACCTGGCTCCCGCAGCGCTGTCGGTCTCGAGCTGCCGGACGAGGAGCTTGGCTATGGCAGTGAAGCTGTTGCTCATGCGATAAATGTCCCTGCTCTGCGTGCCCAGGATGCTCGAGAAGGTGTCCGTGAGACTCTTAATCTCCAGCAGCAGGATGTGGTGGAAGGAGTGCTCCATGTTGGCCAGCTGGGTCACCAAGTATAGCAGGCAGGTCCTGGCTCGCTCCTGGGCAGCACGAGGAGATAAGAAGAGTTTCAGACACATGAATTCATTGTTGGCCGGTGCTGGAGGGTTGTGGCTGCTGGCTGAGCCACAGCCCCTGGGGAAGGGGCTGCCCCACGAGAACAAACAGGCAACTGCCTCAAACACGGTTTGTTTGTGTGCTGCTGAGGTGGCTTTTGTTCCTCTGGGTATTACCTAACTCAGAACAGCTTGTCTCCTCCTCAGACCTCGAGCCAGAGTCCCCAAAGCCCCTTTGAAGAGCCCTACATTCCTCTAGGCTGGAAGATCAGCCTGGCTCAGTGATGAGGGCAGGGCAGCACGGACCTCCCCTTTCACCTGTGATGAGCCTGGCTCAGCTGCTCCATAGAACCATAGGCTGGTTTGGGTTGGGAGGGACCTTAAAGCTCTTCCAGTTCCACCCCACCTTCCACCAGACCAGGTTGCTCCAGGACCCATCCAACCCAGCCTTGAAAAGAAAAGGGCACAGAAAGAGAGTGTAGGGAGGCAAAGCTGCCCCTGCCCCATCCCTGGAAGTGTCCAAGGCCAGGTTGGGTGGGGATAGAGGAAGGTGTCCCTGCCCATGACAGGGGGTGGCACTCGATGGGCTTTAAGGTCCCTCCCAACCCAAACCAGTTTGGGATTTTATGATTTTCTGAACTCCTTTCTGGGCCCGTTGGGTGCTGCTGACCTTTAGCAGTGTCCCCCCAGGGTCTGTTGTCACCAGGGCTGCCCAGAGTGAAAAGCCCCAACCCCAGCACAGAGGGGGCAGAGCAGTGGGGGGCAGGAGCTGGGGGGCCTGTCAGCAGCTCCTCTCCCTGGTGGCCAGAGGTTAAAGTACCTCCTAAATCACGGGGGTTCTCTCCTTTCACAGCAATTTGTCCAGGAGCAACACTCAGATTAGAGCCGTGACTAACACCACAGCAAAGAGAAGTTTAAATTGAGATTTCATTCCAAGATCTCCTCACAGGCTGCCTGGCACGTGGTGGTGTCAATCACTGCCAATGCCCTCAAGTCTCATGTGCCCTCTGTAGTGAAAAAACTGTTATCCAGTTTCTCAGAGGAATGTGATCTCCCCAGTTCATCAGCACAGATCACATCCCCCACAAATCAGGATTAAAGGGGCTGTTTCAGGTCATAATATTAAACATGCAAATATTTTCTAGCAAAGATACTTTATCGTCTCTGCCTGGAGAGGACACACAATTCCAGTTCCAACTGTTTCTGTATGTACATGTCCAAATTCACATCCTAGACCAGACACTTCAAAGGTGAAGAATCATGGAATGGTTTGGGTTGGGAGGGACCTTCAAGCTCATCTTGTTCCACCCCCTGGCCTGGGCAGGGACACCTCCCACTAGCCCAGGTTGCTCCAAGCCCCACACAGCACTTCCAGGGACAAGGAACATCCAAGCCTGATGCTGAACACCTCCAGATCCCCATTTTTTTATAGTTGCCTTTGCATATTAAGTTCCACAGTCCTAAAAATATCTAAAAAGCAGTAGAAAAATCAGCAATTAACTCAGGAACTCCCCCCAGACCCCCACGGGGTACTCAGGCTCAGGAAACACAGCGGGTCCTCAGGGGGTTGGTACAGAAACCAGGAGCTCTTTGGATTTCAGAGCCTGTGCTGCAGCACAGCAAAGGCAAACACACTCAGCTTTGCCCTCCCCAGGATCAGCACAGCAGCCAGGCGTGTGCCAGGCACGGGCTGCAGCCCCTACGGGGTCCCAACATTGTCACCTCGGCCCTCTGGGGACCTGGGAACTGGGGAAAGTGCTGCAGGTTTGATTCCAAACCCAGCAGGGCCATAAGAATACACAGGGGATTTTGGCAGCTCATGGCCTGAGCACCATGACAATTTTTAGAAGACAAAGTCAACATATTTCAGACTAAAGAAGCTCTGCTGGGCTGTGCCGCGACAGGGATAAAGGAGGAAAGAGCATCAGCCAAATTGCTCCCCTTCAGCCATCTGGGGAAAAGTCCAGCTACACCCTGGGCTGGGCTGATGTGGCTGAAGGAGCGTTTTCCTCAATGGCTTGAAAGAGGTTGACTTTTTGATGCATAGTCCCCGGTTTGTTTGAAAGACAATCCTCCCTCCAAGAGATAAACACAGGCTCAATTAACATTTAAAACACATTTTTTGTTTCCTAAACAAACTGTGCAGCAGACAAACTGGAGGAGCAGTTTTGACCATTTTCCTGTCACTTTGATCCAGCTGGAGAGTCTCCAGCCCTGCTGAAATGCTGCTACTCGCCTGGAGTGAGGTAAAAGAACAATAAACTCTGAGTAACATAATACGTAACTGTTATACAAAACAAAATTACAGCAAAATAGCTCAACATGAAAGCAGTCATTATCCCTGCCCCAATTCCTATCCAAAATTCTTCAGAAAGCCTGTTTGGATGTACAGAGCCCGTTGTGATTTTAGCAATGCTTATTTGATGTATTCATGAGTTTTTCACGAGCAGCCCTTGCATTTTATGCATTACATCTGCCAGAAGGTGAAGATCTGAAATACAAGCAATGAAGTGTGGCAAAGTGTTGTGCTTTAGCTTAAAATCGGGCTCAGGAGACTACAAAAAGAGATCACAAGGCTTTCAAAAGATGGTTAAAATTTCCAGTTGGTTTAAAACGTAGGGTTAATGGGTGAAAAAACACATTAAAATGTCCCATTGCCCTCTGCCCCAAGCCGGTGTTTTGCTTTGCACACATTTACGGTGAAGGGGCAAGTTCTGATTTCCCCGGAGCCCCGAGGCTGGTGCTGCCATCAGCAGAAGGGGGGGGTGTGTGTAAACCAGGGGCCACCTTTGCAATAAAGGGTCTGTCTGCAGCCAGAACTCTCATCTCCCCGGGGGTGCCTCGGAACGGCCAGGGCGGACAGAGCAGCTCAGTGGCAGCACAGGAGGCTGCTTTGAGCAGCCAGCAGGAAGGATTTGCTGCTCCCACCCACAGCCCTTACCACAGAGGGCCAAGCCTCAATCCTTGCCATCTCTCTTCCCCAAGCAGACCTTCCAGTGGAATGAAATATCAACAAATAAAATCCCGGCCCTGCCATCGCTGTTTCCTTCCCCACCGGTTTTGCTTGGCTGGGAAGGAGGTGCCGATTCAGGTCTCAGGATGAGCAGTGTGTGTGTGCCACAGCCCTGGGCAGGGCCACAAGGGGCTTCAGGAGGGCAGGGACACAGGGACTGGCACATGGCACCAGCAGCACCACATGGACCTCTCTGCTGCTCCACCTTTCTGCCCAACGCAGACAAATGAAGTGCAGGAGCGACTGAGCTTTGCAACTGCACTTGGAGAGCAGAGTGTTCTTTCAGTTCTCTCACTGCTCTGCACTGAACCTCCCAGATCTGCCCAGCTTTAATGGGGCCAGATGTGTTGGTGCCCACCTGATGGCACCACAGAAATCCATGGCACTGGTTTTCCCTTCAATCAGAAAATCACAGAATGGTGTGGGTTGGAGGGACCTCAGAGATCATCCAGTTCCAACCCCCTGCCATGGGCAGGGACACCTTCCTTAGACCAATTTGCTCCAAGTCCTGTCCAACCTGGCCTTGAAAGAGAATCATCTCATCTTAAAGGAGAAAGAAATGCCTCCCAGGCTGGATGCTGAGCAGAGGGACGATCACAGAATCATAAAATATCCCAGGCTGGAAGAGATCTCCAAGACCATCGAGGGATGGAATGCGGTGAGCTTTAGGGTCATTTCCAACCCAAACCATTCTAGGACTTTATGATTCCCATAATTCAGAATTAGTCTGAATTATTATGTCTGTCTTTTCAGGAAACAAAACAAGAGGTGAGCCCTTTGCCTCCTGTTTGGAACATTCACCTCCACCAAGTCCGCGTGCTGCTTTTTCCACGTTTTCCCATTTCAAGTACAAGCCCCCCTGGATGTCACAGACAGAGCCCTCTGCAAACACGTGACAAGGGTGCCATCCCCACGGGCACGAGGCACTGGAATTGCAGCCTGCTGCTGGGTCAGCAGCTCCCTACCAAAGGCAGACACAGGACACAGTGCCAGCCACTCCACACTTACACGGAGAGCTGGGAGTGACCAGGCTGTGTGCAACACTCAGTAGCTCCGTGTACCCCCAGAACGAAGGGATTAAAAACACAAGGAGAAAAGATTCTTCAAATCATGCCTCTGTAAAATTTACTGTGGTCTATCATTTCCAACAATAAATGAAGTACAGCATGGCCAGTTGGTTCCCTCCTCATTCTGGGTGTTGGTATACAACAATAACAACAACAAAAGGCTGAATAAATAAACCCAGTCCCTTTGAAGTAACAAACACGGCAGAAGTGAAGCCTCAGGGACACTCAGATGGGAAGAGCTGGTTCAACACACCAAAACACAGAATTAAATGCTCCAGTTGTGATCCCAGCTGTGCTCAGCTGAGGATTAGCTGGTTATAAACTGTAAAGCTTCTAGGAGATGCTGACTCTTAAATGTTCAGTGCAGAATTCAACACGCTCACCTGCAGCTCTTATAAAAGTCAGACTTGCTGCGGTGATGGAAGTAAACAAGGAGAGAACAACAAGCTTATTTGGCTCCCGGTCTTCAATGGGATTTGGGCTTCTCCCCCACAACAACAGAAATGAGATTTACAAAGCCAAACCCAATCTAGGTTTGATTCTTATGAGATAAATTTAATTTTAAATGAATATAAAACTCAAGACAATAGAAACAGCCAGGGCAGAGTCTCCCTGTGATTCTGTGTCCTGGTAGGGCAGTTTGCTTACTTGTGAAAAAACGAAATATTTGGATGTGTCACTTTGCACAAGATTCAGAAAAAAACAACCCCAACAAACCCAACCCAACCCCAAGTCCTTTTGTTTCTAAACTCACCTCATCAATATGTCCAACAGCTCCAAAGATCTTTGCTGTTTGCCCAATCAGGCCTGGAAAAGTCTCCCCAACCTCCTTCAGCGTCGGGAGAAACGGGGCCAAGGCTGTTGGTTCATAGCTGGATATTTCTACAAGGATGTTGAGAATCATGTCACTGTGGTTGGGGTCCCTCAAGTGCCCAAACAAAAATGGTAAACACTCTGTCAGCACCTGTTAAAAAAAAACCAGACAGGAACAAAACGAACATACATTTTTAATTGTGAGCACAAATAACCAGGAGAGATATAACCAGAGTGATAAACCACGAGCCTTTGATTTAATAGGAGAGCTTTCCACCCTTGCTGACCTTTGCACTGGGTCAATCCAAGTTCAGCTCAACATATGGAATCAGGGCAAGCTCTAGCCTTGAAATATGGCAGTTATGCATAAATAAGTAAGGAAATGCCCAATTGTTCAAAAAAACCCCAAAAACAACCAAAAACCCCAAAACCCACCCTTACCAAATATTTCCCTCGCTCCAGGCCAGACTATATTTCATTGATTAAAACAACAGAAGACTCAGCCTTCCCCAGTGATACAGTAAATTAAAGGACTTGTAGAAATTTTTGCCTTCCATAGGAAACTAAAGAACATGACAAGGTCAAGAGCTGGAACAGAGGGGAAAACAAAGGGCAAAGTCCTCATTGCATGAAAACTATGCTGTGGGTAAGTTGTCATGTCTTGTAACAAGCCAGTTTTGGGGGGGCTGAGGCTTAAAATCATCTTACAAACAGGATGGAGTGTTTACAACCATCCACTGAGTAATTAATTTTCGTGTAAACACACATGCACACTAATGCACCTCGGCTCCAGAAACCTGCATCTGTGTAAGAGACATTGTGACACAGCAATGGGGCATAACCCAACCCATCCTTCCGGGGTTTTTGTTAGGGATTATCCATTCTCATCAGTTCCTAACTCATTTTAATCTCCCCTGACACGTATTTTAGTACAGCTCATGTTCTCTGACAGAAACACAGTTAAGGGAATTCACACTCAGCTGACAGAGGAAGAGCCAAAATCACTGAAAACAAATGTCTCAACCCAAACCTTTTGGTGCAGCGGAGCCACTGTTACGTTCTCCTTACGGCTAGGTGGAGAATTGGGACTGAACTTGGAGAATGTCAGGGAATCAGAGCAGGAAGGCACTGCCTGCACGTTAAGGGCCCCTCACCGCTGACACAAAGCCCCGCAAAAGGGAGCCGAGAGACATTCCCGAGGCGCTTTACCCCCAGTTCCTTGTTCCTGGCCACGGTGTGCAGGAGCCTGAGGAGGTGGTGCTGCTCAGCCGGGTCCAGCCGGGCCAGGAGTGCCCCCAGCTCGGGCAGGCGCAGCGCGATCGGCCGCGGCTGCTTCTCGTAGAGCGCGGGCAGCACGCGCAGCAGCAGCGAGTTCCCTGCGGGCAGAGCAAGGGCACACACCGCCTGAAAACCAGCACTCACCCCGAGACACCGGTTCGGAAGAATCCCAGCCTGGTTTGGGTTGGAAGGGACCTTAAAGCTCATCCATCCCACCCCCTGCCATGGGCAGCGACACCTTCCCACAGCCCAGGGTGCTCCAAGCCCAGCCTGGCCTTGAAGGATCATCAGTACAACACCAGGGAGGCATAAAATACGCCGTGAAATATTATATACTGGGCCAAGAAACGCAACAAATAACCTAAACAGAATGAGCGAAGTGTAAAAACGGTGTTAAAAAAGAAATTTCTATTAGTTATCAGTTTATTTCTCAAGTGCAACGTCATGAGCATGCTGCTTAACGAGCTCTCAGAGCTGGATGAGGCTGTGTGGAGTTCTAGAGCAAACCAAGTGTCATTCAAATTAACAGAGAGAGACAAGAAGAGAGAAAAGAAAAGAAGAGAGAAAAGAAAAGAAGAGAGAAAAGAAAAGAAGAGAGAAAAGAAGAGAGAAAAGAAGAGAGAAAAGAAGAGAGAAAAGAAGAGAGAAAAGAAGAGAGAAAAGAAGAGAGAAAAGAAGAGAGAAAAGAAGAGAGAAAAGAAGAGAGAAAAGAAGAGAGAAAAGAAGAGAGAAAAGAAGAGAGAAAAGAAGAGAGAAAAGAAGAGAGAAAAGAAGAGAGAAAAGAAGAGAGAAAAGAAGAGAGAAAAGAAGAGAGAAAAGAAGAGAGAAAAGAAGAGAGAAAAGAAGAGAGAAAAGAAGAGAGAAAAGAAGAGAGAAAAGAAGAGAGAAAAGAAGAGAGAAAAGAAGAGAGAAAAGAAGAGAGAAAAGAAGAGAGAAAAGAAGAGAGAAAAGAAGAGAGAAAAGAAGAGAGAAAAGAAGAGAGAAAAGAAGAGAGAAAAGAAGAGAGAAAAGAAGAGAGAAAAGAAGAGAGAAAAGAAGAGAGAAAAGAAGAGAGAAAAGAAGAGAGAAAAGAAGAGAGAAAAGAAGAGAGAAAAGAAGAGAGAAAAGAAGAGAGAAAAGAAGAGAGAAAAGAAGAGAGAAAAGAAGAGAGAAAAGAAGAGAGAAAAGAAGAGAGAAAAGAAGAGAGAAAAGAAGAGAGAAAAGAAGAGAGAAAAGAAGAGAGAAAAGAAGAGAGAAAAGAAGATCCATAAAAGCTGTAATTCTCCTTTGCTGAGATTCAGGCTTTCACACGAAATGAGCAGCATATGGAAAGAATAGGTGGTTATGAAGAGAGCCAAACATGCCCTTGCACAGAAAGAGTTAAGGATGCCATTTCCAGGAGCAGAAAGGAGCCAGGGCGGGCCAAGTGCCGGCAGAGCTGCACTGAACCCTCTCTCACTGTGTTCCTGAAGATGTCTGTGCATAATTCAATTTGAAGGCCGGGCTCAGCCCAGAATCCATAACCCCCCGGTGCTGCACACGCCTGCCTCCACGGATTTAAGTTTCACTTGAGCAACATATGGAAAACATCTGCCTGTTGCAACCTAGTATGGCTCCTTTCTGTAAGCCTTGCAAGTCCTCACAGTCTCTTTGGGTTGGTTTCCAAGAGGAACTGCTCTCTGGCCTGCTGCTTTTTCTCCCATTTAAATCTGTGCTGTGTAATTTGGGAAGATAAGCAGATCTGTACATGGATGGCAGAAAAAGGATATTTGGGTTCAGAGTGGGGCACGTCAGGCTCTTGCCAGAGACAAAAAATGCACCCCAGGACACGGTTGGGTCTTGTAACATCCCCCAGGCCAAGAAACCAACACATAATTCATTGCAGGTTCAGACAACTTTGAGTCAAACAGCTCATAATGATCCCTCAGGGGTCCTTATCCTTTGGGGAAGTGTCTCCCCACTCCAGCCAGCCACACTTCTGCATCCTATTCTGCTGGAGAACTCCTGGCTCCACCCTGAGGGCCATGCTGAGCCCTCTGTGCAGCCCTGGCAGTGCCAAAGGCCAGGTCAGACCCCACCTCCCACCCCATGGATGTGGCAAGTTTCCATCTTCACAGGATCCCAGGATGTGCTGAGTTGGAGGTGACCCACAAGGATCATCCAGTCCAACCCTCAGCTCTGCCCAGGCCCATCCCCAAGAGTCACCCCCTGTGCCCCAGAGCATCATCCAAACCCTCCTGGAGCTCTGGCAGCCTTGGGGTCGTGCCCACTGCCCTGGGGAGCCTGGGCAGTGCCCACCACCCTCAGGCTTTCCCTGAGATCCAACCTGACCCTGCCCTGACACAACTCCAGCCATTCCCTGGGTGCTGTCCCTGGTCTTGTTCTGTCCATACACAATCACAGAGGCCAGTTACAAAGGAAAGGGATTTGCTGATGAATGACCCTAAAAAGATTGGCAAAATGCTCCATTCTGGCCATTTTCTAACCAATTTCTCTGGGCAAATCTCTGCCTGATGTTACAAGTGAATCTGTCTAAGGAGTGCCATCACTGCCCTACCGGGGGCTGCATGCAAGGCACCAACTCACCCAAAGGGAGGACTTGGAGCTCAGGGAAAGGCTCTTCCCCCAGAGGGTGGTGGGCACTGCCCAGGCTCCCCAGGGCAGTGGGCACGGCCCCAAGGCTGCCAGAGCTCCAGGAGGGTTTGCACAACAGGACACGGACAGGCTGGGATTGTTGGGGTGTCTGTGCAGGGCCAGGAGTTAAACTTGGGTGATCCTTGGGGGTCCCTTCCAGCTCAGGATATTCTGTGGTTCTGTGATAAAAAGGTGAGAGGATGTATTTACTTGAACTTTCCTAGACACTCACAGCATTGTTCAAAAGTGAAACGTTTTGTACTGAATATGCTAAAAATTACTTTCCCTCTGGACAATGTTGTGCCTACAGAAATAAGTCTTTTCCTTTCACTTGCCCTTGTTTAGTTTCCACTGGAAGTTTTCTGCCCGTATGGAGCAGAGCCCTTAAACTCCAGCTGAATTTTGGCAATTGTAATGATTGCAAAAGATAAAATTCCCACATTCCTGGACAGGAAAAAGTCATCAAAGTCAGCTATGGCTGTGTGGTGGGAAGGAATTCAAAGGAGAGCAACAAAAATAGCAGCTTTAAGCAAGGAAAGACAGTCAAACCTGAGCCATGCTATTGCCTAAGCTGGGATGTCACAGATAGGAAGGAATCTGGAGAGTAAGACTAATTATTTAATCTGGGAACACAGGCCTTTGAAGTGCCGGGTGTCTCAGGGCAGTGATGCAATTGGACGTGACACAAGGTGATGGATTTCAGCCATAGAGCCTCTCTGAACAAAACCCTCTCTGTGCAGAGGCACATTTGGGCAGTTTCCTGCAGCACACACTGCTGGGTTTATATTCCCTAACCAAGATAAATGAAAAGCAAAGGCAGTTTAGGAGCAGCCCCATCCCTCTGCAGCGATATTTCAGTGACCTCACTGACAGGGAATGGCTTTTAACTCCATAACCTGAGCGTACACACGTGTAAACAATCCCCCAGCCACCACAGCTCGTGTCTGTCCTCCAGGGAGCTCCAGAAAGGTCACCGGCCACAACCAACTGGCTGTTCTCTGGTATTTCCATGCTTGAGTTAGTCTGAGGACCTCTTGCTGTTTGTCACACCTTTTTGGTCTCTAAGGGATTTACACACACAGCTCACCAACCTTTTTGATTCTCAGAGCTCGGGCAGCCAGAGGTGACATTGTGAATTACAAATAATTCACTTTTCCCCAATTTTGCTTCATCTGCCTTGGTCTAAACCAAGAGCCTGAAAACATGTTTGTTGCCTGAGAATGGAAAAACATCCTACTCAGCTCCTTAATTACCTTCCTTCCCTCTTCCTTCCCTACCACCCTTACCCCCAACACTTTCCAGATTAGATTTTCTCAGACTTTCCAGCAGACCACACATTGGGAATTATGCAATTCAGGCAGAAACCACCTCCACTTGGGGACATTGATGTCTGCAAAGCAGGCAGGAGGAACCACAAAGGCATATCATGGTGGTGCCAGCCCAGATACCCCTTTTTGGCCACCCTCCTCACATCCCAAACTGGTGAAGGTTGCCTGGTGCTCCAGCTCTGCCCATC
Source organism: Scytalopus superciliaris (assembly GCA_013400415.1). Lineage (NCBI taxonomy): Eukaryota > Metazoa > Chordata > Aves > Passeriformes > Rhinocryptidae > Scytalopus > Scytalopus superciliaris. Next base: position 135,505 of record VXBX01003263.1, on the reverse strand, counting down.
CCAGCAGCACAGTTTGGGAAGAACAGGCCTGGGAGCACATTGCAATGTCACAGGGACAGAGGAGCTCTCCGAGTTGTACAGCTGTGTCTGATACTCACTCCCAAGGGAGTGTTCCAAGACAAAGCCCATGCACCAGGACTAACTTTTTCCCTAGGATGACTCAGGGTAGGCACAGACCTACGTGAAAATCACAGTGTCACAGAACCATTGAGGCTGGAAAAGCCCTCCCAGCCCACCCTGTGCCCGATGCCCACCTTGTCTCCCAGCCCAGAGCTCTGAGTGCCATGGCCAGTCCTGCCTTGGGCACCTCCAGGGCTGGGCACTCCAACCCTCCCTGGGCAGACCCTGCCAAAGCCTGACCACCCTTTCCATGGAGAAGTTCTTTCTGAAAATAACAATCCCCTCTACTTTACCAAACCTCTCACATTTCTAATACACAGCTTTGACATTGCTATTTACTATTTGCACTTTCAGGAGAGCAGCTGGAGGCCCCACAGTGGCAGAAACTCCATATCACAGAACCAGAGAAGAGTTGGAGTTGGTTAAAAGCCTCCAGTGCCACCCCCTGCCACGGGCAGGGACACCTCCCACCAGCCCAGGGCTGGGGCAGCCACAGCCTCTTTGGGCACCCTGTGCCAGGGCCTGCCCACCCTCCCAGCCAGGAATTCCTTCCCAATATCCAAGGCTGAGGTAGCCCAGGTTTGCACAAGCAAAACCAGAGACACAAATGGAAAGGGAACACAGATTGCAAGTTAAATAAAATCACATGAGAGCTGTTCTTTTGCTGTTCTCTGGATATTTCAAAGCCAATACATAATTTGTACCACATTATCCCTAATCTCACCTAAGCAGTGCACCTCTGAAATTATTATGGCCCATTGAATTGATAAGATTATGGAATTTAAACCAGATTAACACCAATAATACTTCCACTACGTTAATGTTTCATCCCAAAGCATCTTGTTTTGGTTTTTCAAAGGTAACAGGCACAACTCTGATCATGCAGCTGCCAATTTACAGCCCCCCAAAACAAGATACAACACTAAGAGATGATCCACACAGCTATGGTGGGGTTAGTGGTAATTAGGGCTGGAAGAGCAAAACTCTACCAAGCCCTCCTTAGAAGTTCTCCTTTAGTGCTTAAAGCAATAAACTGTGAGTATGAAATAGAATTTATTATATAACATCACATAACTATCCAGAAAAGCTGCACTGTTTAGTTAAACCAGCCCCACGTATCCGAAGCCACTCCAGGTGGGTTTACCTTCCTCCCAGTCCCCTCCCCAGTCCTGGCACACGCCGAGCACAGCCTGAGTTCGCAGGGAGCACTTTCCTTTCCACAGATAACACGAGCCAATAACACAACGAATGCAGGCAGCGAACTCCGAGTGCTTCCATCCCTGCATTGCTGCACGTCCCAGAAATCCGCTCCCGGGGCGGGGGGAAGCGGCAGCTCCAGGAGCAGCTTTCCCTGCTTTTCCCCTCCCCGAGTCAGCACAGCCCCCAGTGGAACCTGGAAGGCTGGGACTGACAAACTGCACGCCCCCTTCTCCTCAGCCAAAACCAACAGCCCCCGTGCTCCGGTTACAGCCCTGGCACCGGGGCTGCTCATTCATTGGGGCTGAGCCTTTATTAGGGGCTGCCTCGCAGTGCCGAACCCCACTGCAGCTCCAGGCAGCCCAGGCACCTTCAGCAAGCAGCTGGGAGAATGCTGCCCCAAGAAATGCTCTCCCTGCTCATGCTGTTCTGTGTTTTCAGGGCTTCTGGTTCTGCTCTGGATGAAGACAATGACTATGATCTCATGTACGTGAACCTGGATAACGAAATCGAAGCCCCAGCCCCTGGTACTGAGGAAAGTAAGTAGATTTAAACTAAATTTGTGCAAATGCAGAACTGCAGTCTTTGTTGCCTAGCTCTTGTACTAGTTATTACTAAAAAAGCTTGTTTTCAGAGGGAGAAGCCTGTTCATGTATCTTGGATTATTATGGATAATAGTGCTAAAGCACTTGGATGGGGTGCCTTGGAATTTGCTTTAAACTCTTAATTTTTCAGTTTTGCTGCAAAAGATTGTTGATGACAACTTTAGAATTGCTTTAAAACACACTACACGTTGCTGTTTTGGTATAGAGGGAAATGCACTGACCCCCCCATGGCAGGGGAGTTGGAACTAGACAGTCTTTGTGGTCCCTTCCAGCTCAGCCCGGGCTGGGATTCCACGATTCTGTCACAGTCTGGAGCACACAAGCCTTGCACAGAGCCAGGTTTTGTCAAGCGCTCCTTCTGGTTAAAGCTCAGTACAAAGAGCAGCAACATCTGTATCTTCCCTTCCAGCTGCCTCGTGTGACTGCCAGCGGGAGCACACCAAGTGGGACAAGCTGTTCATCATGCTGGAGAACTCGCAGATGAAGGAGAACATGATGCTGCAGGCGCTGGACGAGCTGCCCAAGGTGGACCTGCAGACCCTGAGGGCGGAGCTGACCCAGCTCACCACCAGCCTCGCGGGTACCTGCGCCGCCACCCTCGACAAGGTCACCTCCCACATCGTGTCCCAGGTGGAGCAGATGCTTGCGAGGAGCAGGGACCAAGCTGAAGAAGCCAAGAGGCTTCGGGAGTCCGAGCAAGGACAGGTTCTGGAGCACGTTCTGCAGCTGAGCCACAACATGTCCACGAGGCTGGGCTGGCTGGAGAGCACCTGGCTGAGGAGGGCGGAGGTGGAGGAGCAGGAGACAGCTCTGCAGCAGGAGAAACTGGATGCCACCAGAGGGGACAACCTCATTCTGAACCTGCTGTGGAAAGAGCTGCAGCAAACCCGGGCTGAGCTGAAGGCGTCGCAGCAATGGGCAGCTCAGCACCTCCTGCCAGCAGGTGAGTCCGTGTGCACTGCACCAGGGACATCTTTGGGGGGGCCTGCTCAAACAGGGACCCTACAAACACCCCTCATGAGCACCTTCCTCTCCATGGGACTCCAAAGAAACTTTAAGAACAGCAGGGCAGCTTTAAAAAGTCTGTACATAAAGGGGGAAACCCATGAACTTCTGGAAAAAGAGATGCTGAGCATCTCAAACTTGGGACCAAAGAAGGGCTTAATCCCAGTCCCCACACAGGGCAAAGCCAGCCAGGATCCCACCTCCAGGATCCCACCTCCAGGCTCTCCCAGATCAGAACAGCTCAGCAAACATGTCTTAAACATCCAAATTACCTTCTCACACCTCTTACCTTCCCCAGCTGGTAACACCTATGCATGTGCAGTACTGGCTGAGCTCTCCTGTTCTCTCCCTGCATGTTCCCACTCCTTCCTCTCCCAAAATTAACACCTCCTCACGCACTCCAGCTGCCCCAGAGCAGAGGACACTGCTGGTGTTAGCCAGCCAAGCACACTTCCACAGCAGGGAGGGCACATTCCCTGCACCACCCAGCTGTCAGGACAGTCTTTCCTCTGGGTGGCTGAATTAGTAACACTGACATGGTGCTTTTGGGGGTATTTCTACCTTTCCAAAGCATTTGCACTGCTCAGCAAGTGAGGTGACCACAGAAAAGTGAGCTCATACCCCAGAGTCCGTGTCAGTTTTCTGGGCAGTGCAATGTGACACCCAAAAAGCAGCAACCTGGGTATGGCAGAGCAGCCCCTCGTCTGTTTAAGGGCTGGGTGCAGAACTGCTTTGTGCATGATACAACTACACTGAGTATCAGTGACCTGTCACTGCCTGCCCTCTAAAAGCTGATTAATGACTGTGTTTTGCACAAATCTAAGTTATTACAGCTTAACCCCCCCCCAGAGTCCCGTGGGAGGGGGTGTGTAGTAAAGTGGGGGTGCAGGCACACCAGCCTTAGCAGAGACCTGTAGCAGCATCTCCTGAGTGAGACGTTACACAGGGCAGCAGGAAGGAGCAGCTGTAACTGCTAAACTGCCACAGACACCACACAATTCACATCAAAGCGCTTTGTGATCTCACCTGAATCTGTCCTTTCATGTAGGGCAGCGATTCAGTGTTAAACGTAAATTGCTTTCACTCTTTTATCAGAACACCTCAGTAATCTCTGTGTCCCAGGAGTGGATCTTACAGCATATTCCTCTTTTCCCCAAACACAAACCTCTTGCCTTCCAGAGCATGATCTCACCCCTTATCTCTGCTGTACACCAGCCAGCCTCTCCCTCAGCTACTCTGCACTAGGTGAGAGCAACAACCTCGCTCTGCTTTGAGCATCTCACACTCATCCGTGGAAACTCACTTTATTTCCACTGGTTCCTACATGACTTTATAGAAAACCTTCCTATTTTTTAATTTAAAGGCTACATTTTAAGTACTTCCAGAGCCTCTCCCTGGGTTTATTTTTTTCAAGGGAATTTTTAGCAACTGACTTTAATTTCTCACATCTTGAATTCCTGCCAGCCGTATTCTTGAGGGATTTTCTAATCACACTTTTTGTTCTTCACTGAGGCTGGTTTTAATTTTGTTTAGGCTTTGATAATAAAGCCTGAAAGCCTGCTAATTAAAAGCTTTTTCACAATAGTGTTCCTAAGTAGCATTTTAAGGAGTATCCCCAGCAGTTGCTCGCTGACCCTTCCCCTCCTCAAAAGGGCCAGTGGAGATGTAAAATCTGCTGGAAGCTGGGAGGAAGCAGCCCATGAAATATCAGAGCAGCACAATCCTGGAGGGCACAAAGAGTCCTTCATTCCCTGGAGCACAGATTTCCACACACGTTTTAGGCATTTCAGATCCTCCAGCTCCTTTAAACAGGAAATGAAGCAGCTTAATTGGAGAAGGGGCTGATTCTTCCCCAGTGTCACCTTGAACATTAAGTTATGTACAGCTAGGGACAGCACATAAAACACCAAGAATGTCTTGGCTTGAGTGATCAGCAGTTACTTTCCCAAGTTTCATGAATTTCTGCCAGTGGCTTTAACTGTTCTAATTCCTATTACCAACACACTGATTAATGAGACATGAGAAATGAACTGTTTTAAAAATATCAGTTGTCTCATGCAGCCCGGATCTTTACCCCGTGCCCAGGAATGTTACTGACCAAAACTCCTACAGGCAGGGCCAGGAAAAGGAGTCATTATAGTAAATGAATAAGCCCATCTCAGCACGTTCCTGCCAACGCTCCCCATGCTACTTCTTGGTAGTCCCTGTCCTCCCCTGCTGCCCAGTTACCCCTGAGACAGCCTCAGGACACAGCCTGTGCCACCCCAGCCCAGCAGGTCCCTTCTCCAGCCACAGCCCCCTCTCTGTGCCAGGAATGCCACAATATCCAAACCTGCTATTTGATGGCTCACTGACCCCAGCCCCTCACCACAATGCTATTGTCACTAATACTTAAAAAGAACACAGAGGCTAAAATAGGACCTGAATGGCCCCAAGGCAGGGTTACTGACAGTTACCCAACATAAAGGCCTGACTTCTTTAGGTGAGGCAGCCAAAGAGCTGCTCTCCCAGCAGGTAGTGCCTATACAGACCCCTGGGAAGCCCAACTTCCCCAGGGAAACACCAGGACACACAGGCTGTGTTAACCCTAAACATCCCTTTGGATGGCACAGGACTCTACAACACATTCCCTGTGCAGGGAAGGAAGAACCAAGCCCTGCTCCCACCCTGGAATAGCCCCTACACACAGAGTGTTCCACAAAGTCCTCCATCAGATCCAACAGCTCCTTCAGAGCATCCTGGGAGTAGGTTCCTGCATCCCAACAGGTGAGCTGAGCTCGCAGCTTCCTTTGGGAAGCCCAGAAGTGAGCATTGGATCAAACATTGGAACAGGCTGCCCAAGGAATGGGGGGAGTCACCGTCTCTGGAAGGGTTCAAAAAACAGGTGGATGTGGCACTTGAGGACCTGTTTGAGTGGTGAACATGGTGGTGGTGCTGGGTTGAAGGCTGGACTTCACAGAATCGTGGAACAGTTTGGGTTGGGAGGGACCTCAAAGCCCATCCAGTGCCACCCCCTGCCATGGGCAGGGACACCTCCCACTGTCCCAGGTTGCTCCAAGCCCCATCCAACCCAGCCTTGGAGATTTGCAGGGATGGGGCAGCCACAGCTTGGTGATCTTGCATGATTCTGTGATGTATCAAATGTCCCAACTGTGCACACACAAAGAGACCAGTTTCCATTTACCTGACGATGTTTTTAACTTCCCCAGGGTGTGAAACGGCAATTCTGTTCCCCATGCGCTCGAAAAAGATATTCGGGAGCGTGCACCCAACTGCTGGAATGGCCCTTCACTCCTTCACTGCCTGTGTCTGGATCAAGGTCACTGAGGCTTTGGACAAAACCATTGTCTTCTCCTACGGGACCAAGTTCAACCCCTACGAACTGCAGCTGTACCTGAGCCGGCGCTCCGCGGTGCTCCTGGTGGGGGGCGGCCAGCACAAGGTGGCTGCCCACAATGTCATCGTTCCCGGGCAGTGGATCCATCTGTGCGGCACGTGGAGCTCGGAGAACGGCTCTGCAGCCCTGTGGGCGCAGGGGGAGCTCACAGCCAGCACCCTGGACGTGGCCAGCGGGCACACCATTCCCGACGGGGGCATCCTGCAGATCGGGCAGGAGAAGAACGGCTGCTGCGTCGGAGGGGGGTTCGATGAAGCTTTGGCCTTCTCTGGAAAACTGACTGGCTTCAACCTGTGGGACAGAGTGCTCAGCACCCCCGAGATCGCGGCCCAGGGCGGGGAGGGCGCCTGCGGCACCAGGGGCAACGTCGTCGGCTGGGGCGTCACGGAGGTTCTGCCCTACGGAGGGGCCCAGTACGTGTCCTAAATCCTGACAAGGCACTTCCTGCACGGAGAATGTATTTCCCAGAGAGCTGAACATCAATACTCTGAGTCAACAGAGCCACAGGAGCCTGTGTCCCGAATTCCCAAGGAAGATTGGCATTGCAAGTTTACAAGACGAGGCACTGTGGAGATGGGGTTGGATCCCTGCCTGCTGTTTTGGGAAAGCACTGAGAAAACCCCACACACCAAGGCACGACATTGGAAAAGCTGTTCCCAAGGCTGTTCGGAGGCAGCTCTGTCTCTCCAGCACACTCTGTTTGCTGATGGGTCAAACTGAGGGGCACCGTGGACATTTGGGAGTCAAATGGTGCTCCCAACATTCCTGCTGAGGGAAAACCTGCCCCTTTCTCTGCAGACATTGAGGCTGTGGCTGCCCCATCCCTGGGAGTGTCCAAGGCTGGGTTGGACAGGGCTTGGAGCACCCTGAGCTGGTGGGAGGTGTCCCTGCCCATGGCAGGGGGTGGCACTGGATGGTTTTTAAGGTTCCTTCCAACCTAAACCATTCCAGGCATCCATGATCTTCCAGGCTTCTCCAGCCCTTGGGTTCTATAGCATTAATGTGAATTGTACAGAGGGCCCACCTAAGTCAAGAAATGTGTTGTTTATTAATCATTATTAGTCATTTGTAGACTATAACAAAACTAGCTCCTTGTTTAAAGCATTATTTATGCCATGGATTGATATCAAAGTAATATTCCCCTCCATAATCTGATGGTACAGTGGATGAAAACACAGCTGTATTATATTGTAAATGGACTCTGTGATAATTTTATTGAAATTATTTTTGTAAAGTTGTTCTGTAAATAAAGATACTTTACTAAACTAAAACTCTCCGTGCCTCTCATGAACCAAAACTCTAAGTCCCAAGGGGGCATTCTTCCATATTTTGAATCATGCAGTTTTAGGGCTAATAGAAAAAACATAAATAGTGACATCTCCTAGAAGGAGAGATTCCTCATGTGCACTGAGTGGAGGCTGTGCTGGGCCAGAGCTTGGAGGCTGAGGGAGGGATTGGCTGTGGGGTATTCCCCAGTAACAATCCACCAGTCCCCCCCTCAAAGCACTGGCCCTGGGAGGGCAGACTCAGTTTTAAGGTGCATCCAAAGTCACCAAGTTGTTGCTGCTGACAGGAGGTTTATACAAGGAATTGCTGCTCAGTGTCAGTGATTTTCTTCCCTCCCAAGTTTATCCAAAATCCAATAAAACCCCAGGGCTGGAACAGCAGAAGCAGCAGGTGCAGAGCCAAGACACCAGCAGTGATTTTCATGTAGAAACCAGAGAATGATGAATAGCTACTCACTGGATATGTAACCATTTACAACAGGAACTATTACTTGCTACCTGTTGAAGCCTCTGAACGAGTTATCATGAGGAATGTCTTGTTCAAAGCAATTCTCATTTCCCCTGGAAGCAGCCCATCCTTCTTCCCTATTCCCATATTCCTCTGCCTTTCTCCTTCTCTGCAGATGTCCTGGGAACACACTTGCAAAAACTTCTTGGCATGTTGCTGCTACACTTATTCCTGAACACAACACCAGATCCTTGTTCCAGGACACAAAAATAGTGAGGAAAAGTCATGACAAGGTAAATTTCCCGTTACTGAGCCATTCAAGGGGGTTGTCCTTCATACCCAGTTACAAGACTTGCTCCAGATTTTTGGCAGCACTGTTTATTTAAGGGAAAATTAATTGCTCTGATTGCTGGAATTTCCCCTATTACTGTGCAATAAAAATGGATCTAAGTTATAAATGCTTAGTAGTAACCTTGACAAAAATCCCTCACTAAATAGTATCTGTGAATAACCTCAGCAACAGAACGATGAAATATTACCTGTGTCCACCTGCTGGCAGCCAGAAAACAGATCCTCAGAGGTACAAAAACACTCCAGGTCCCAACATTGTGCAANCACCCCCCCCCCCCTTTCCATCCCATGCCCCCCATTAAATGAAAACAAATGGCCCTGAAGTGCAGCAGGAGAAGGAAAATCCTCAAAAAGATCACCAGAAATCCTTCCTGGCTACTTTTCTTGCTGTATCTCATACCTGACAAGCCTTGCCTTGGAAGGAGCCTTCTCCTCTCTCTGTTCTGCTCTGGCAGAGGACCAAGTGCAAAGCCAGCCCTTCCACTCTCACTGACTCAGCTGGAAAAATTCCCTCTTTCCAACTGCTCTGCTCTCCCTTTATCCCCATCTGTGACTAGCAAAGCTTTCCCTCAGCCCAGCACCTCCACATTTCTCTTTCCTTCCTCACTTCACTGTATTTTTCTTGGTCAACAGTTTGGCTGTTTGGAAAACACCGAGTAAAGAGTATTTTGGGAGAGGGTGGGCTCCAAAGACAGGAAAGCCACCGGGATGCTGCCAGTGGAGAAAGGGAGGGGCAGGGCAGGATGTGCGTGGCTGGGGCAGGAGGGGAGCCCAGCTGGGCTCTCCATCACGGCTCTGCTGGGTGCAACATCCACCACCAAGGCCCTTCTCCTCCAAAAGCTGCTCTGGAACAGCCTCAGCAGCAGCTCATCCTCTCCCTTCCCGTGCCCCAGCCAGCAGTCTGCGCGCAAACACAAACGAGGTGCTGTGTGATTAACCCCCTTTGCGAGACAAATCGCTCTGCCTGTTCCGTGCTCTGTTCCAGGCTGGAATTCCCAAACCTGATGTCCACAGCAACATCTGCTGGTGGAATAACACAAGTACACAGCTCAGCCTATGACTAAATTCACTCTGTTCCTTTCATCACTACCACCGAGTTACAAGTGGCAATACACAAATGTCAACACATAAATGCTGATGTCAAGTCCTAAAACAATATAATAATTCATGAATTAATAAAGAACATACGGATTTAATTTGAGAGCTTAACATCTTCATAATCTTAATAGCAGCAATTAGCAATAACTTTCTAATTATTACCCACACTTGAAGGAAAACAGTGAATTGACTACTGCAGTAGCACTGTACTACAACAAATACTGGGAACTTTGTTACTTCAGTTAAATTGGATTTCCCTTTAGGAAAGAATGAATATTTTTGGCTTTTTAAACCACAAAAATAAAGTGTAAGGAGATTAGCAGCAATATTCTATATAAAGCTAATAATGTAGGCAAAATTAAAGAACCACCACAAAGCTTTTCTATCTTACATCTGACTATTTTGCCACAGAATGGGATTAATTTCATCCCCATTTATACTTTGGAGGCTTGCCAGTGACACTAATAGGAAGGATAAGAGCTCCACAACTAGTGCCTCATATCATGGCTGATAATTTGAAGTCCATTAGCACAGAATATTAACAAGACCAGCTGGATTTCCTGCCCTGGGGGTCACCCAATCCATAATGAAACCTCCCCAGTCAACAAGGTTCAGTGAATTCCCACATTCCTGGATAATCCATTATTAGGTTGTGCTTTATCACATTTACAGGTACGTCCACGTGCCCGCTTTATACAAACACGTCTCATGCTTTTAGGTATAATGTGCTCGTTAACAGGGGTCTTTTCCAGGCAGAATGTTCCCCATTGGAAGGGTTAACTGGTGTGGGGTGGGCTGGGCACTGGTCCTACCTTGGAGGACACTCCTCACTATGGTGTCCGTGTGCTCAGCCAGCAGGTCCACTTTGGCAATGGCAGCCAGGGACAGGTAACTGGACATGTTCCTGCACAGCTCCTTGTTGCCCCTCTGGAGAAACTTCACTGCCACTGGCACCGCCAGGGCCATGACTGGGGGTCTGTTGTAATTCTGTAAGAACACAAAAAAAACCCAGTGAAAAACCAGCAGCTGAAAAAAACCACATTAATATAAAGTCTCGTGCTGAGCAGAGGATGGAGAAGAAAGTTAAAACAAGGGGGAAAGAGCAAAAAAAAGGTGTCAAGGAAGGCTTTGTTTTGGCAGCACCACTGAGGGAAGATGTAAGAGCAAATAAAGAAGTTTAGAACTCCTGCACCAGGAAATGCTCTTAATTCACCTTTTCTGTCTTTTGCTAGAGGAGGAGAAAATGTGATGCCAAGTACACTAATTAAATGTTAATTGCTGTAACATTTCTAATGACACACTTTGTGCTCTCTGAGAAGACAGCAGAAGATGTATCCATCACCCACAAAGAGCAGGGAATTCTCATCCCAAAGCACAGGAAACACCTTGGAGCAGTCACTGCCAGTGAGTGCACTGGGACACTTGCTCACAGTGTGATGGCTGTAATATTAATCATTAATTATCCTGGAATAAGTAAGATTTCAATTTTTTAAAAAACTCATGGATTCCTGGAATGGTTTGGGTTGGAAGGCACCCCAAAGCTCACCCAGTCCCACCCCCTGCCATGGACAGGGACACCTCCCACTATCCCAAACCTGTCCAGCCTGGCCTTGGACACTTCCAGGGTGGGACAGCCACAATTTCTTTAGCAATTTCTCTGAATGCCAGGAACGACTTGGGTTTTGACATTAAGGTCAGAAAAGGTTTTCTGCTGCTGTTTATACACCTGAAATGGTGTGTACAAACTATAAACATCTATCACCCCGCAGGTTCCCCCCCAGAGCAGCCCCTGGAGCCAGCGGGAGGTGTTTGTGTGTAACTAAGGACCCACATCCTCTCTGGAGCCTCCTTAAGCAGTGCCTTCCTCTCCTCTCCACTCACTTTTCACAGCCCTTTGAAACTGGAGCACATCCCTCTTTTTGAAAATAATCCTGCAATATGATTATATTTAATTAGCATCTGAAATCCCAGCAACCACTGGAACCCAGATGTTTCAGAAAGCAACAAAACAGTGCAAAGCAAGGCAGACCACACTATCTGGACTTTCCTTCTGGAGCAGCACTGAAAAAAAGACATTTAGACTGAGAAAAACCAAATGTGTTATTCCATATTCCACAGAGGTTCAGTGGCTCTGAGGGTTTTTCCTTGCAAGAGAGACTTGCCAAGCATTGGACAGGCCCTTTCAGAGACCCCTAAGGAAGAAGGGGCTGTAGAAACTCCTTAATGTCAGGATAGATCATTTTGGCAACTTCCATGGGACCAAGACCTGCATCTTTAATGAGAAAAGCCCTTAAAATAAATCGAGCTTTATGCAGCAGCATGTTTAAATCAACATAATGCCTCGTTATGTTTGGCTGAGAGGCATTGCTGAGTAGGAGCCAAATCTGCCTCCAAGTTCTACTCCCCACACAAGAATGGGAAGATAAGGTTTGGGCCTTGGACTGGCTTTTAAAAGACCTAAGAAAACTCCAAAGAACAATATCTTTTCTTTCCCCCCTCACAATAAAGACAAAATACTTATTTGAGAAAAGGCTGGAATTCAGATGGAAGCAGAAAGGTTTCATTTGTTCCATGATAAATATCAGGGCATGAATGCACACTCAGAAAGTGGGAAGGTGATAATAAAGACCACATTTCAATAATATGATATAGTGATGTTTGCAAACCTCAGGGACCTCCCTGCTGTTCATATCAACAGAGACCTGCTGGGAGAGTCAGCCCAGCTGGCAGATACTCATTATCTCATTACAGCTCCAACCATTGCTCACAGACTCTACAAACCCCTCATTTTATGACTTCTTTTTTTAAGGCGAATAGTCTTGCTGTCAATAGCTCTGGTTCAGGGAGCAGTAAAGGCACTTTTATATCTACATTGTGGCCCCATCCCTGGAAGTGTCCAAGGCCAGGCTGGACAGGGCTTGGAGCAACCTGGGCTGGTGGAAGGTGACCCTGCCCGTGGCAGGGAGTTGGAACTGGGTGATCTTAAAGGTCCCTTCCAAACCAAACTGTTTCATGATTCCATGAACCACCTCATACCATTTTAATTCAAAAAAGGAGGAATCTGCAACACATTTGGGTATGAGCTGGCTTGGTTTAGCCACAAGTTCAGAGCAGCCACTGAATACTTCAATATTGTCCTGGAATCTGATTTCTAAAGTGCCACAAAGATAAACTATGATTTCACAATACACAGTCTCTCATCTGGAGAGTCTAAACTGTGCTGCTGCTGGTTACTGTCCCACCTCAGGGACAGGAGGCAAAGAGGGAGACAACCAGTCTCCGCAGGAAGGCACTGCCCCCCCCAGAGTGTGATCCCACCAAACCCAGCCCCTCCAGGAAGGCACTGCCCCCCCCAGAGTGTGATCCCACCAAACCCAGCCCCTCCAGGAAGGCACTGCCCCCCCCAGAGTGTGATCCCACCAAACCCAGCCCCTCCAGGAAGGCACTGCCCCCCCCAGAGTGTGATCCCACCAAACCCAGCCCCTCCAGGAAGGCACTGCCCCCCCCAGAGTGTGATCCCACCAAACCCAGCCCCTCCAGGAAGGCACTGCCCCCCCCAGAGTGTGATCCCACCAAACCCAGCCCCTCCAGGAAGGCACTGCCCCCCCCAGAGTGTGATCCCACCAAACCCAGCCCCTCCAGGAAGGCACTGCCCCCCCCAGAGTGTGATCCCACCAAACCCAGCCCCTCCAGGAAGGCACTGCCCCCCCCAGAGTGTGATCCCACCAAACCCAGCCCCTCCAGGAAGGCACTGCCCCCCCCAGAGTGTGATCCCACCAAACCCAGCCCCTCCAGGAAGGCACTGCCCCCCCNAGGAAGGCACTGCCCCCCCAGAGTGTGATCCCACCAAATCCAGCCCCTCCAGGAAGGCACTGTCCCCCACTGGTCCCTACCAAACCCAGCCCTTCCCAGAGGAAGGTAGAGGGGACACAACCCCCGCTGTGCCACCGACCCTCAGAGGCCGTGCCACTGTGCTCTGTATAATACCATTTGGGATCAACCTCTTGGTTTCAAAGCTAACCACCCCCACGCACCCCCCCAGAAAGGTCCAGAGAGCTGAGCCCGCAGCGAGGGCACCCTCAGCTCTGTCTCACCTGCAGGATGCAGCTCATGATGTCGGAGGCGATTTTGGCGTGTGGCGCGTCCTCGTCTGTGGGCGAGGGCCCGAGGCTGCGCTCGAGGCAGGACTCCCAGAGGGCCACGAGGGCCCTGCCGTGCCGCTCGATGGACGCCGTCTCCCGCAGGGCCGTGGTGATGCGCGTGATGCAGATCTCCACCACCGCCTGGTCGTTGTCGTTGCTCTGGTAGTCCTGGCCCAAATGAAAGGAGTTAATTGCCTTGCGAGGACCTCACGCGGGGGTTTTGGAACGGTCCAGAGCCCGTTTCCCTGCTCCCACCTTCACAACAAATGTTTAGCATGATTAGACACAGGAATTAGTTCATCCCACAGGCAGTTCGCTGGTTTGGGTCTTAATTCTTGTTACTATGAAGGTATGGATTATGTAATATCATGTTAATCTTTAATATGCTTTAAATAAATGTTAAATAAATTTGTTATAAAGATGAAGTTAAAATATCTTTAAAGGAAATCCAGTTTGTGGGAACTGGACATTGTTACTACATTTTTAATTCTTGCACAATTTAAATTTCAAAAAAACCCCTTGAAGAGCAAAGTGTGTGTCCCCGTCTTTACTATCTTTATACAATACATTCAATCTCATGAGAAATGGGCAATGTTTCACTTACTGCAGCTGAACTAATGATCCTGATTTGCTCAAGAGCTTCAGAGAGGCTTCCTTCGATTTCAGCATCCTCCAAGGAGAAGAGATCCCCCGCCCTGGAGAGGTCCTTCTGTGCCAGAACCAGCCCGAAGAGCTGATGCATGGCTGTGTTCAGCCACCCTCTGAGGGCACCATGGGCACACACTGCTCAGATGGGGGCAGGATGGACACAGCCCTGGGGGGCAGCGGTCAGTGAAACCTGAAGAACCAATCTCGGCTGTATTTCAAGGCTTCCCTGGCCCCAACCTGAGGAGAAAAGAGAAAGAGCCATTGATGGTCGTGTTACAGTTTAGCAGAGACTTTGAAACAGTGTGTGGAACCCAGGGACACCCTTAAGCACATGCCCACAGAGTGCATGTTGAAGGACCTTTCAGAATCATGGAATCCCAGAATGGGTTGGGTTGGAGGGACCTCAAAGCCCACTCAGTGCCATCCCCTGCCACGGGCAGGGACACCTTCCACCAGCCCAGGTGGCTCCAACCTGGCCTGGGACACTCCCAGGGATCCAGGGGCAGCCACAGCTTCTCTGGGCACCCTGTGCCAGGGCCTGCAAAACGAAAGAACTTTTGCCCTCAAACACCACATAGCTTTAAATCAGCTAAATAATACACAGCTTAATAAATAAACTTAAGTTTTTTTTCGTTTCAGCAAATATTACCCGAGCAGGCTGGTGACTGGACCAGCTGATAAGGTTACAAAGCCCCTTGCCAGGTCAGCAGAGCAGAGCTCCAGGATGTGGGGGAGCCTCTTCCTTTGCTTTCTGGGCTGCTGTGCCTTGACTCCAGAACACCCTCCGGAGTGAGATGGAGAAGATAACGATTCTTGTTTAGAAAAAACAGTCAGTTTTGTTGCCAAAATGATTCCCTTGCTCTTTTCATCACGTGTATAACAAGCACAAAAGCAGAAAGGAGCTAACCAGGACTGCAAAGCCTGAGGCACAACAGGCTGGATCCTCCTGGGAGCCCAAATCATGCCCACCCAAGCGTAGGGATAGGCTGAGCTCAGGGCCCATCATACTCACACCCAGCAACGCTTAACTTCAGAACCAGAAGCTCCGAAAGCCACGGACACAAAGTGGTGTTTTACCTGCTCAGGGCTGCCCCAGGCCATCCTCAGTGCTGGGTGAAGGTGCTCTGGGGACAAAGCCCGACCCTTGGCTTTGCTCTGTGGGCACCATTGGAGGGCACAGCTCCGCAGTCGGGTGGCAGGCAGCAAACCTGGAGCTGTTCATGGCCGTGCCAGGGGGGAGGCATCTCAGGAATGCAGAATAAAGCAGCCTAAAAAGTTACCAGCGGCTCTGTCAGGTGACCAGAGGAGCCCAAATGCAGAGGCCTTATCTCTGAATGAGCTGCTCTGTTTCCAGGGCTCAGCACAAAGCCTGCTCCACTCCAGGGCAGTTGTTCTTAATGGAGAAAACAGACCTCTCTGTGTTAGTGAAAGCTATACTGCCCTGGGAAGGAGGTAAAACAACCCTCAGGGAGCTCACTCCGCTTGAAAGGCAAAGAACAAGCGGACAGACCTGCTACAGAGGAGAGTCTCTGGCCAGAGGAATAAATGCTGTCTTTCTGTAACCTGTGCACGAGCACAAAAGAGGGTCTGGAGTTTGCTTTGGCTTTTCACATCACCCTTCAGGAGCAGCACAACAAAATGCTCCAGGAAGGAGGATCGAGGGAGCCCTCCCCGTGAGCCACCACTCAGGGATGTGGCAGCCCCTGCTGCAGGACCAGCACTCCGTGGCCCTTGGGGGTCCCTTCCAGCCCAGGGTATCCTCTCATCCTCAGCCTTTTCCAAATGGTCTTCTACTCGGTGTGCTTCTGCAGAGGAGTTTCTCAGAGAGGCCCTGCTCTCCACCTGAACTGGCACTTCTTGTGTAAGTTTTACAGACAGCACTGAGGACAATGCAGAAAAACTCTTGCTGGGAGCTCTTTGAACTGGAATTACAGCAAATCTGCTTAATGCCTATGCTGTGTAACTGCTCAAATACTTCCCTTGCATGGGCATGGAGGGGAGAGAATTGTTCTCCAGCACCTCCCTGCAGGCTTGGACTATTTGCTCCCCACGGGCAGCTGGGCACAGGGGAAAAGGGAAAACAATCATGTGACTTATAAAACAGCATTTGTAACCGCCTTTTTTTTTTGTTTAAAAGAGCCAAGTTGGATGATAAAATTGCTGCAGAGTGTGGTTCCTGAGATGTCCCATCACCCTGAGTCCACATCACCCATCAGTGTCACCTCATTTGCCATATTTCTGTTCCAGAAATGGAGGAGGAAAAGGGTCTTGCCAAACCTTGTCCATCCTACACGTCTCCTCATTGGCACTGCATCTGAGTCTGTTCCCAGCAGGAATCCACACCTTCCCATGGCCAAAACACGGGCAATAAGGCAGCAACTCCAGCCCTTGTAAGCAACCTCCAGTCATTGCTATGCAGGAGAAAAGCCTCAGTGTGTAACAGGGGCCATTTCCACTGGTTTGTGGTGCAGTCCCACTTCTAACTCAGATCTGATTTCCAACTCCTCCTTTCCCTTTTCATGACAAGCTGAAAGAGCCTCACGTTCCCTGGGACCTTGGAGCTGTTCCCCTCCAAGGTGAGTCTCTCCACTTGCTGGAGGCACAGCATTCTTACCAAAGCTCCTTATCACAAGCAATCAGAATAAAAGGCAGCCTGACAGGTTTTGGAGCTTGAAGGGACAGAATTGGTCTGTTTGCAAAATAATTCCCCCAATAATAGAAGATTAGCAATAAAAATTCCATGTAAAAGGGCAGTTGGACCTAAGGGCATCCAAAAGCCAATTGAACTTTGAGCTAAAAGGCTGAGTCTCACCATTTATCAGGAACTCAGATCCTGCAGAATGACATTAGAAGGACAGGAAAAAAAACCTCTTTTAAACCAAAGAGGAAAGGAGAGGATAAAAATTTTTATATTTGCAGTGAAGGAAATCCTAAAAAAAAAAAAAAAAATTAAATAATTTCCTTCACTTGCAAAAGACTTGAAATGCAAATATGGTTGCTTGATTTTTATGGGTGTTACCCCACTGAAAACAGAATGCAACCTTCAAAGATCTGCACAGCAACATCGTTAATCCAGTTCCACACTACACACCACAGATCAGGAAAGCCTTCACTATATTTAAGGAATTTTAGGAAGCCCAAGCCACCAGAGTTCACACTTAGTGAGCCTCAAAGGACGCCCTGCCCTTGCTGGAGCTGCAGTGAGCACAGGGATACCCCAAACCCAGGGCTCCCAAGCAAACCCAACCAATCCTGCACTCCCCAAGCCCCCCGTGCTCAGTAACACCCCACTTGGCACGGGCTCCACACGTGGGTCCCTCCAGTGCTGCAGCACAGCCCCCACAGGGACATTCCTGTGCCCCACTCAAGGGCCAGGTGCCAAAGCTCTTGGGCAAACACAAGGGAAGGAGAAGGAAATACTAGAGAAAGAAATGTAAAAGGTATAAAATGAGCACCTGACTCGAAAAAGGAACTTAGATTACATGGGAGAGGAAAGCGATTGAGAACTCCCCATAAGTGGAGAGTTTGGTGTTGTGGGAGGCCACAGGTCCTGCTTTACCATGGTGATCTCAGGCAAAGCCCAGCCCAGAGCTCTGGCCACCCAGAGGAAGGAAAAGGACCCAAATCCATGCCCTTACCTCGCAGCCATGTGTCCATGCTGGGTGCACTGCCTTGGCTGAAGGACACTCTGGGAGAGCAGGAGAGGAATGTCAGTGACTCTGCCCTTTCAGCACTGCGTGTGCAGACTGCAAATATCCCTCAGGACACACAGCTGGGGGGTTCACAAACAGGGTTCAACATTCAGGACCTGGCCCCACAAAGAGCAGGACAGCAGCTCTGCTGAACCCTGGGGGGTTGGTGACGTTCTTCACAGTGGAGTGAACAGAGCAAGGTTTGGGTTTCCATCCCCTCAGAGGGTGGGGAGAAATGTTTTCAACAGTTGCATATTTCCGTTTCTTTTCCTTTTCCATGAACAGGAGGAAGGTTAGAGTAACCTCCACAGAAAACCTTGAATTTGAGGTAGAATTCCTTTCTCTTGGAATTCTTCTTCCCAATCTCACAGGAAAAAAAACCTGTGGAGTTTCTCTCTCAAAGAATTACACAAGTCTGTAGCACCACTAAGACTGCTGGACACTTCCTTCCCCCCTACACCCACCCAGGGGATTAAAAGAGGCCTGGATACACTTCCCAAGAACACTCACACATGCAATTTATAGACAGAATATTACAGATATTTCAGGGAAGCTTCCCCCTCCATGTTACACTAATAATGTGATTTATTTTTATGTTTGAAAAGCATTTACTCACTAAAACAGAGCACTCTTTCAAACTTGCAAATAAAGTTCTTGCATTTTTCAGTGAAAGAGAAGGATTAAAGATTATGTTGAAAGAGCATCATTTTCACACAGGGTGAATAGACTACAACAGTTCCCATGGGATCAGCTGCATATATTTAAACTCTTCCCACAAGACAACCATTGTTTCTTACCAGCCTCTGGTTTTTTCTGTCATGACAGGTTTCCACACTTCATGTCTCACAATCCCATGGATGCTGAGCTGGACCAGATGATGAGACAATAAATTGCGAAGTCGCCTAATTAGGCTGGGCTTAAAAAGGGGGTTTTGTTAATGAAACACCTTGCTGCAGTCCTGGGAGCTGCAGGCTGATGTGCCCTCAACATCCAGCTCTTATCCACAGGGAAGCAGAATCCTTATGGAGGCACCTGGAAAACAAGCAGAGGCAGCCTTTAGGAGCATCCTTCTGCCCAGGGCTGTACCACCCCCCAGGCTGCAGCAAGCTCAGTGTCCCTCCAGAGTGGGAATGACCCTCCCCCGGCACAAACTGGCTCTCTCAGCGGGTTCTGGGGGCAGAAGCTGCTTGGAGTGGAGCAAAATGCACAGCTCTGAGGCAATTGTGGCTGCACAGTCCGTGCAGAACCCACTGATGCAGAGGGGAAAGGATGGACTTAATGAACTTGCCAACTGCTACTTTTGCAAACAGATAACTTGATCAATCTTTTAAATAAATATCTACTTGATAATTCCTGTGCTGTCAAGACAGTTTCCTATTCATTTCAGTATCTGAGAAATCCCAAATTTGCCTGCTATTTCAGCACACAGTGCTGTGTATAACACCTCATAAGACTGGAGTTTTAAACATCAGGAAGACAGACTTGTAATAATTCCATGTCTAAATATCTTAATGATATTAAAATATTACCCTAAACTAAACACCACCCTGCCAAGATGGAATAAATTGCTTTGTACAAACACCAATTCACTCACTGTCACGGTGGTGCTGTCAAAAGCTGCTCATTTTTAAGGGCTGCTTAATGAGCTTTTATATCTGTGACATATTTTCAAGACTGTAGTGATATTACAGGAAAATAATTTGTTTTTAAACTTTACAAAGGCAATAATAAGCATTTTTGTCTCAAGAGAGTAAGGGAGTAAATGGGGCAGAGCATGCGGGACCACAGGAGAGGGTCAGAACAAGAACCCTGTCATGCAAAATGCCTCTCTGGCAGCAACAATTGGACTAAGAGCAATAGATAAATAAATGCACAACCACTGAACCTCAAAGTCTCCTGAAACAGCAGCCATGAACAATCATTGAACATCCTGAAGTTCCTTCCCGGTGCCCAGGAACCCACTCCAGTGTCTCTGCAGCTCACAGTCCCAGAGGACCAGCAGCATCCCAGTATGGCAAAGTTCCCCTAAAGTAAGACATTAATTCTACAGCCCAGGGACAAAGTGCCCCTGAGCAAGGGGAGGGAGGGACAGCCAGCAGAGCCCCGGGACGATGCAGGAGCACTGCAGGCTCCTGCCCACGCTGTCACACACACACGGGCACTGCCTGTTCCTCCTGGGGCACTTGCTGCCAGCTTACAACACCCTGGCACATTTCTGCATCCCACAGCTGTGCGCTCAGAGGAAACCCAGCAGCAGTCACACTGTTAACGACTGCCTTTCCTCAAAACCCTCTTCCATTATTTAATACTCGGACCTGCTGCTCGACTCCTTGCCATGCACTAATTTATTCACCACTGCAAATGTTCCATGAACACACAGTAAGTTATTCATACCTCTCAGCAGAGAAACCTCGGCAAAACATTAATAATTGAAGGCAAATTGTCGCTCTTTAGAGAAATCCGGATCGGATCCATTCCAGTTGTCAGTGCCCCTTCCATCCCCCTGTCTGTGGAATGTGAGGCTGCTGGCACAGCCCTGTCAAACCAACCGTACAGTCTGTTCAGTTACCCTGGAGTTGTCATGTGGAATCAAGCAAACAAATATCTTCCCTCCGTTTTGCCCAACTCCGGCACTCCAAACCAGCTCTGCGCTGATTCCTCCCCCAGCAGCAGCTCCGGTGAAAACGCTCCCAGCTCGATATGGAGTTTGAATTAGTTAAGGGGATTTATCAACAGCCAGTGGTTACATTCAGTTAATTAATAACTTTGCTTAAGAGTAACAAGGAAATTGCAGAAGTTAATATTACTTATGGGGCCTCTTCTCCAGGGCCGGTGGGAAGGTCGGACCCCGTCAGTGTCTCTGGAGGAACACGAGCCCCAACAAAGACCAGGAAGGGGCAGGACACTGGAGGAAACCCATCCCTCCACCTGACACTTGTTGCATCTCCCCAACTCTGAGAACTTCAGCCAGCTCTTCCCAGATGGAACCAGTGCCCAGGACCTGAGCACCTCCAAAGCTTGGCACATGCAGTGGACAGAGGATTTCCAGTCGTTCCCATGGCTTTGTGCACACGCCTGACTGTGCCTCCCACCCACACTAACCACATCTGGGGGCTTCTCCCCTTGGTTTTCCTTCTACAGGGAAATTCCAGATTCCCAACAGGTCAGCCTGAGCTCCAACCTCCCCTGTGCACAACCCCACGGAGCCAGTGCTGGCCATGCCCTCCTGTCCTGGGAGGGCACAGGAGCAAAGCCAGCCTGGCAGTGCCCCAGCACTGACATTTTTCTAATAACAGCCAAAGAAATATCAAACAAACCAACTCACAACAGCCAAGTGGAAGGTCAGGCACTCTCAGCCAACTGCTGGGAAAAAGGAAAGGCTGTTTGCCCGGAGATAATGAGGAAAAACGTTTGCAGAATTCTTGTTAGGGCTTTTTTAATACTGAAAGAGCTTACAAACTGCACAGCTTTAAAAGATCTGCTCCACAGAATACACATTCAGGCACACGAGTCCCCAACTCCGATGGCAATTCCTCCCAGCAGCTTTTTTGCTGCTGTTCATTGCACCACAGCCCGTGAATCAAACAAAATTAATGGGGGTGAACACATTCTTTTAATGATGTTCAGCCATTGCTGTTGTTCTTTAAGCAAAAGCGAAAACAGAGAACACACAACTGCATTTAACTTAGTAAGTGCATGGAGAACACAGCTGGCTTCCCTCCTGCTCTTAGGAGATTGCAAAAAAAATTGAGATAATAGCAGAACATGAATATTCTCACTCTAAAAATCATTTCCTAAACAAGAGCCTTTGAAACAGTAAGTTTGAAAGGGCAGCAAAGTCTAACTAGGAGATCACAAACGAGGGGCTTGGCTTTTACTTCTGCATCCAGTAACTACTGAGTCATTGTATGGCAGGAATTAAGAGGTTGGGTCCTTTGCTCACTTTAAAAGAAACAGAAGTGCCCAGAGGTGGATTTCCCATCCAAGGCCAAATTGGATGGAACTTGGAGCAACCTGGGCTAGTGGGAGGTGTCCCTGCCCATGGCAGGGGGTGGAATGGCTGGGCTTTAAAGTCTTTGTTGCAATAGAAAGACAAACCAAGGTATTGTGATAATGAAAAGATTCATGTACACTTTTCACTAACTGAAAAATGAGCATTTACTTTATGAAAATAGTTTTTCCCATTTTTTTGAACTTTTCTTATAATAGCGAAATGAATTACGCCCTTTGTAAGCAAAGCCCTGAAAATATTTGTTTTGTTAGACTCTTAAAAACAAACATCTTGTTAGGAAAGAGCCACTCCATTGTTCTTGCTCTGACTAATTGGTGAAGAGAAACAGAATATTCCATATTCATTGCATTTCACCAAAATGAGTCATGTTATCTTCTACCCAAACAAAGCATTTTCATTTTAATAACGACAATGCTGACAGCTACAATACTGTTCTTGCAGAAGTCTGCTTGTAAATAATTAACAATTGTTGGATAATGACGGGGGGGTTTTGATAGCTCTATTAATTTCAGTCAGGCTGGAGTCTCTTTAATTTAGGGTATTCATGAAAAACCCACCCCCTCCCAATCTACCAACATGAAAGGCTAATGGAAAAAACAGGTTTGTGTCCCTGCAGTTTGTCTTGACACCAAAAATGTGTTTTGTGCCAAGAGCCAGCCATGGGAGACTAAGGAGGAGAGGGTGGGAATCACAGCCCACACCCCCACATGGCCAGTAATGGCCTGGGCTTGGAGCTGAAGGCTGTGGTGCAATAAAGAAGCTGGAAGTCCTGCTCTGAGCTGTAGGACATGTGATGGCCTTGTCAGCACAGGCTGCGACATCACCTGTTACTGTCCTGTTTTCCCCTCTTCAGATAACACATCCTGGTGTTTCTTTCCATTCCTGTGAGGATGAAATATTTCGCTCCAAAACATAGCAGGGCCTCTCAAAAGCCCACTGAAATGAATGGAGAGTCTTATTGCCATTACCAGGATCTACAGTCTCATATTCTCCCAGCAGGTATTTCCTGATCTTACCTTGTCCCAGACAGGTGTCTGTGGCACTACCCACTTGTTTAGGAGCAAGTCTTTGATTTCTATATGGCCCTGGTAAGAAGCAGCATTTTCTAGGCCATGCATTTGACAGGCAGCAGCCCAACATTTAGTGTGTTTCCATAGTATGAAAGTATGCAAATAGTTCCACTATGCATTAAGTGGATTATCCAGGATTGTAAACATAGCCAAATAAAAAATGTTAGATGTAAAACTAATATATCTATCAAATTCTATATTGATTACTAAAGCTATTTTAGAATCACAGGCTGGTTTGGGTTTGAAGAGACCTTAAAGCTCATCTCATTCCATCCCCTGCCATGGGCAGGGACACCTCCCACTAGCCCAGGTTGCTCCAAGTTCCTTGGATATGGCCTTGGACATTTCCAGAGATGGGGAATCCACAGCCTCTGTGGGCAACTAGTCCATTTTTTTTTCCATACTAAGCATTGCTTATTCTCCAGTTACTGGCAAAGCACAACAAACTTTCAGAATAAATATTTATTTCTAAAGACCAAACCCCGTGCACCAAAGTCAAAGCTCATGCTGAGATGAGAAGAGGCTCCCAGATCTGACCCAAGCCCCGGAGGAGCCAGGCCCTGTCCCAGCCCCGTGGCTGTCGCTGGGCAGGTTTGCAGGTGAGTCTGCCCTGGCAGCACTGCCTTGTACAATACCCAGAGCTCAGAGCAGCTGCAGGGCTCCAAAGGCTCATCTGCATCACAAACACAACATCTGCATCACAAACACAACATCTGCACCACATCCTGTGCATAGGGCATATCAGAAACAGAAAAACTCTGGATGCTTGTCTCCTCACAGCCATTGCTGGTTTGGAGATGGTTCCAAAATACCCCCAAGCAACAGGAAAAGGTCACCTCGGGTGCCCCACAGCCCTCCCTGCTGCGATGGACAAACCCAAACACACCCAGGCTCCTTTTTACCTCTGCACACACTCTCACATTGCCACTTTGCATATCAGATAACATTTCCATTCCCCACCTGCACCTGCACTGCACAGTCTGTTACTTCAGGCATCTATTTCCATTTGCTTTGCTTTGCACGGACAGGGCTTTCTTAATTGAGCTGCATAGTTTATGAAGTGTGCTAATTGAGCTGCATGGCTGGGCTGCTGCTGGGGCTTTCTCCCCTGCACCCAGAGCAGTCCCGAGTGCTGGACTGGTGCCACTGGAGTTACAGGCTCTGCAAGTCGAGCAGAGCTCCAACAGCTCTGCTGCCTTTTTCACCTCGACAATTCCTGTATGTTTTTCCAACTTCGTAACGCCCGAATGGGTCAAAACCTGCACTTGGCTTAAGCAAGTTTTGTTAAGGGCAGCCAGGACAAGTGAATTAAGCTGGTGATGACAGCCCAAGTAACCCTTGTATTCTCTGAGAGCAGAAGGCAAGAAAACTTACCCTGGAAGAGCAAAGGCAGCTACTCTCACCCAGAGGAAAAGCTGCCCGAGTGCAGGGACAGCTCCAGCCACACTCCCAGCTCCTGGGGAAGAGCCAGAAGCCTTCAAAAGGGTCCTGGGAGCTGGAAGGAGAAGGGACAGCCATAACCTCCCCCAGTTAAGAGCTCAGCAATCAGGGCAGAGCCACGTGTGGAGCCAAGGCTGGCTCTGCCCAGCACCCAGCTGCTTCTCATCCTAATTAAATCTATAGGCGAACAGGGATTATTAATATTAAACACCCAGCCTCTGAAGCTGCTAATGAAACCAGATAATCCATACCAGGGACCCACACTGGGACTGAACACAGGGATTTATGGGGAGTTACATGTGCCACAGCTTGCTCACACCTTCCTGCTGCACAGATTCTCCTCCTGGCCACCAGGAGATAACACGGCAACACACTGAACCCAACCAAAACATCTGCTCAGGTGCTTAATAAGCTTTCCATCGTTAACTCTGCACCTCACAAATGAGCACAAGGCTTTGAAAGGGGAACATCCTTCCACCAGAAACTAATTTCATAATCAGGGCTAAGTGGCAGCAGTTGTTTGGGAGCTTAAGGAAAGCAGGCAGGGAAAAACAGAAGAGAGGCAGCACCTCACGGGAAGAGTTATTTAAATTAATTAATAACAGCACTAACGTGGCTATGGAAATGCTTCTCCAGGCAAAGTTTGGTTTGCTGGATTTGTAGAAGAAAATCTGCGTGCAAATATAAGAGCATGAAACTAGAAATGTAGGACTGGAAAATCCTCGAGGTTACCTCAGCTACCTCCTCTGCTGTGGCGAGAGCTCTCAGGTTTGGGCACAGCTCGTGTTTGTTCTCAGTTTGTTTCCCTAAGCAAGGCTTTTCAACACTTCACAATTAGGAATTTACTCATTAGCCACAGACTTTTTCCTACTCCATTAGAAACAGAGGAAAACAGAGGACAACAGATCTGTTTTGTTCTGGCATTTGAATCTGATTCTCTGCTCTCTCAGATATCTCCTTTGGGAGGAAACAGCCTTTGCAGCCTCTCACTCTGCCCACGTTGTCCTGTCCTGCTCCTGGGCCATCCTCACGAAACTTTTGTTACCTCAGTTTCTCTGTGGTTTTGAGGGGCTCTTGGTTAGTTTGGGTTTGTTAGTGGGGTGGTTGTTGTTGCTTTTGGGGGTTACCACTACACCTTGGTCTTTTCCCCCCGACCCTGGGGACCTCCTGCTCCCCACCCATGGCACACATTCACTCCCTGAACTTCCCCAACTTACCACAGAGAAACCATTTTTCTCTCATAACCTCCAAATCTAAACCAGCAGTCTCTGCAACATAAGAGGAGATCTGATCCTTTGTGTCCAAAATGTGGTTCCCAGTTTTCCCCCTGCAGGCCTGAATTTATCAAATGCTGAGGTGGACACGTTGCATTAAACCCAAGTAATAGGAAGTTCAGGGTTCACCTTTCAAGTCCAACTCAGTAGGAAACCGATTCAATTTTGCTGTCAATTACATTAGGGAGAAATAGGAGAAAATAGAAAAAAAAATCAGATAAAATGCGTTCTGAGATAAGTGGTGTTTCAGAGAAGTTTAATCTTAGTTCTGAAAGGTGCAAACTCCTCGTGCACACCTATGTGGAGAGCTCTGCACAACACCTGGAAGGTTCAACACCAAACCAGTCACACCATCACTCAGCTCTTTGGGGTTTCCTTTTCTCCCTCAGCAGGACTCATGGGAAAAGATGAGAATTCAGGCTGGGGCCTGAAATTCCCATGTCCAGTCTGACTTACTTTAACCATAAAGGTAATTTTCTCCTCTCCAGATCATACATTAGATTGCCCTTTAGTGTCCCTTGTCAGGCTGTAAATAAATGTTCCTCTTCTTCTCAGAAGGACAAGGATTAAAGACAACATGGAAAAAAGATTGAAACCCACAGGAACCAGAGGGAGATACCATGAACTTCAGAAATGCTTTTAGAAGGCACTAGATCTTAATTCAACAGATTCTTGAGCAGGACATTAACCATGTGAGCGTCTCATTGCTTTAATTATTCCCTGTCCCCTTTCACAGAGTCAGATTGAGGTTGGAAGGCACCTCCAGTGACCATCACGCCCAATCCTCTGCTCAGAGCAGGATGAGCCAGAGCAGGTTGGTCAGGGCCATCTCCAGCTGGACTTTGAACCATCTCCTGGCTCTTCCCTGGATTCACTGCACTGTCTTTTTTGTACTGAGGAGCTGTTTGTCCCTCAGAAGTGAAAGGCATTTATCACACCTCATTAACAGAAAACCCCTCCAAAGCCTTCCTGAATGTCTTCAAATCTCTGTGATTAATATACTGACCATTATTTCACCTTTAAAATTATAACATCTCTTCAATTTTCCAGCCTAATAGCACCTTCACCCACCCTGTTTATGCTCCTAGAAAAGGGTTAATGTCACACATACACACACCAAGGAGGTTCAGATTTTAATAGCAAGGCAACAAAGAAATTCACTTAATGACAAGTCCTTGGTCTAATGTATTATTCATTTTGTTATGTGACAGCAGAACAAAATTGTAGCCATAAATATATGATGTTATACACCACTTCTTAACGTAGTTTACATTTATGGAGTAATTGGCTGTCTTTCACATTATCCTCTCTTTAGTCACTTCTTTTTTAAGGGGATGTCATAAAATGCAGCTCCTGACATTGGAGATGTGTTTTTTCAGGAACAGAGACAGCAGCAGGCCTGGATAAGCCTTGGAATTCCAACCTCTGTTTCTGGAAATGTTTTCCAGTCTCTGGAAGGATTTTGGAGGCATCTTTACACTGTTTTTCCCTATAAATTGCTTATTTTTCCTCATGATGAGCACTATGCATTTTTCTATATACCCAGAAACAAAAGGGGACAAGGTCAGAGACAGGGCTACAGAACTGATCCAAGGGCCCTGCAGGAAACAGGGGTGGATGCGGGTTCTGATGTGCTTGCAGGAGCTGAGCTGCTGATGGCATCGCTCTGAGGGCAGTCCAAGGCTGGGGAAAACTGCTGGGAAGGTGTGGCTGGAGGGCCCAGGTGAGGCTGTCCGGGGCCAGCAGGGTCTGTGGGTTCCTCAGCACACAAACACTCTGCAGGCTCCATTTGCTGAGGCTCTGTTTGCCCTCCTGGATTGTGAGGAGCATCTGTGCATGAGTTTAGCCCTCAGCTGCCCCGTGGGCTCTCAGGCACACCCAGTCCTGGGGCAGGACCCACAGGGGTTACAGCAGGACAGCATCCCTTTGGGCAGTGGGAGGGGTAGGAATGAGCCCTCTGTGCTCCCACGGCATGGGGGGGCTCCTTCCAGCCTCATTCCCTCTTCTCCTGCTCTGCAGCAGCCACGAGAGCCAGTTGTGCCCACCAGCTGAGGACACTCCAGCTGTGGGGCCCTGTGACAACCAGCCCAACATCGGAGGGCTCGGAACCAAACCTGTTCCTGCCACGAGCCTGCTGCTAAAAATGTTACAAATCCTCGTGCTTTTGCTCATCAACAGCAGATGAGTCTCATGGATATAAACAGGGAATTTCACAGTGCCAGACAAATGCTGCTCAACTGCCAAAGCCAACACTGAATCATTGCTTGAGCAGCAATTAAACTAGAACAATGCAGATACCCGGAGCCTTCCTTTAATCATCTTCCCAACCCCGTGTTAATTAGCCAGACTGCAGCAACCACAGAAATTATGAGCTTGTGCAAGAATGAAAAGTAAAACTGTATTAAAAATGCAGTAAATTATACAACACTTTTTCCTATCAAAATATTTTAAAATATTCATGTCCAGCTTTCCAGTACCTGAAGGGGGTTTGCAACGAGGCTGGAGGGGCCTTTTCAAAGGGCATGGAGTGACAGGACAAGGGGGAAGGGGCTGAAGCTGAAAGAGGGCAGGGTTAGGTGGGATATTGGGGAGAAACTGTTCCCTGGGAGGGTGGGCAGGCCCTGGCACAGGGTGCCCAGAGAAGCTGTGGCTGCCCCAGCCCTGGGAGTGTCCAGGGGAGGGTGACAGAGATTCCCAAGGGATGGAGCATCTCTGGGAGCAGGGAAGGCTGAGGGAGCTGGGGCTGTTCAGCCTCCAGAGCACACCGAGAGGGCACCTCCCCATGTGTGTCAGAGCCTGCAGGGAGGGGGCACAGCCCGGCCCAGACTCTGCTCGGGGGGCCCAGCCATGGCACGAGAGGGACCAGCAGGAACTGATGCCCAGCCAGTTCCACCTGCACAGGAGGGAGAACTTCTTTGCTGTGCAGGGACCCAGCCCTGAAATGAGACCAGAGAGGGGGGGGGAGTCTCCTCCCTGGGGATATTCCTGAACCATCTGGACACAAACCCTGTGCTCTGGGATGGCCCTGCTGGAGCAGGAGGTGGGACCAGATGACCCAGTGTGGGCCCTTCCAGCCTTTCCCAGCCAGTGATTCTGGGATTAAGTCACAGAATCAATAATATTTTGGGTTGGAAGTGTTGCCAAATACTTTGAAAGGGTTATGATAAATAAAACTCTCTAACACCATCTCTGTAGAGTCAGAAAGTGAGGCAGGACTTTATTTCTGGCCAGAGGTGTGTGTATGACTGACAGAATGCCAGTCCCCACACAGGTGTCAGGGGTCATTCTTTTACCTTTTTAGCAAACAAAGAGATTAATGTCCATTGTTTCTAAATTACCTAATTCTCTTTCATCAGTTAGTATTCTACCTTCTCTTGGTTATTAATTTATCATTCTCTATAACAATTAGTCTTTAGTCTTTTTAGTATCTTTTCCCCTCTGGTAGAGTTTTTCCAACACAAATACTAAACCTTTGCTCATAATTTTCCTTCTATTCTGGTTTTTGCAAAATGTCCTTCCACGTGTCCAGCTTCACCAATATACCTTCGTTCATTGAAGCACATCAAGGTTAGTTCAGCAAAGCTCGCACTCTCAGTTCTCACAAAAGCAGCTTGTGGCAGCTTTTTGCTAAACCCTGGCTAGGAGTAACTTAAGGCCTGGCACAGCTTATGATCCATTCAAACGGCTAATTAATTAAAACCACGAAAAAATGAGAAGACTGGTGTAATTTCCAGCAGAGGGGACTTTGAGGCTCGTGGAGCTGATGATGCCGGTGATGCCGATGGTGATGCCGGGGGTGCCGGTGATGCCGAGGGTG
This sequence comes from Scytalopus superciliaris, assembly GCA_013400415.1. Classification (NCBI taxonomy): domain Eukaryota; kingdom Metazoa; phylum Chordata; class Aves; order Passeriformes; family Rhinocryptidae; genus Scytalopus; species Scytalopus superciliaris. The sequence continues at coordinate 105,903 of VXBX01003263.1, read as the reverse complement.
CCAATGTTGCCAATGTTGCCAGTGTTGCCAATGGTGCCAATGATGCCAATGATGCCAATGGTGCCAATGGTGCCGCCGATGATGCCGATGGTGGTGCCGAGGGTGCAGTTCCCTCGCTCGCCCGCAGAGGGCGCCGCGGCGCCGCCGCTGGGGAGGCTCGTGGCAGTCCCGGCCGGGCTGGGTATCCCGTTATCCCCGGTACCCCGTTATCCCGGGTATCCCTGTTATCCCGTTATCCCCGTTATCCCTGTTATCCCGGCCCCCTCCCCGGCCGCAGGGTCTCCGCCGGGCAGATCCGCAGCCGCAGCCCTGCAGGTCCGTGTCCGGGTGTTCGCCCCGTGCCATTCCCGTGCCCCATTCCCGTGCCCCATTCCCGTGCCCCATTCCCATGCCCAGTGCCATTCCCGGCTCTGGCTCCCGTTCCCGTGTCCGGGCTGCCCCCTGCCCGCTGCTCCTTTCCCGGGAGAAGGGAACCAGCAGCGCTGCCCCCGTTCCCGCAGGGACGGGGCTCCCCGGGATGGGATGCCCACTGGACTCTCCTGATGAACAAAGGCGCTTCTTTAGGTTTAGTTTATCGTTTTTAATAAAGTCACAGCTCACGGAACCACGGAATGGCTGGGGTGGGAAGGGATTTTAAAGCCCACCTCGTTCCACCCCCTGCCACGGGCAGGGACACCTTTCCCTAGCCCAGGCTAAGGTAAGATGGAATTATCCTGTGGGAACCTGGGGAAATTTGCCCAGACACCGTTCACAGCCAGGAGTGTGTAAAAATGCATTTAGAGAATAGTTTAAGCCAGACTCCAACTCCCAGTTAATGGTGGGACTGTTTGCAGGAGCCCTGATTTGCCACAGCCCAGCTCTGCCTTCTCCTTCCCCCAGGAGTCGCTAACTGGGGAGTATTGTACAATATTCCCGGCTTTCCAGGGTTTGAGTTGCGATCCCCTGGGATTTCGAGCCCCTGCAGACCTGCCAGGGAGTGTGACACCCTCCCACATCCCCGCAGTGGCTGCCACGGGGGGCAGAGCAGCTGCAGAGGCACAGGGGGCTGGGCCAAGGCTCCCACATTCCAGGGAAACTCGCTTTCCCCCCTCGGCACTGGGAAGCTCTTCAGGAAGTGGATTTCCTTTTTAAGCCGCTCACTCCAGAGTAAGGTGTTAAAATGAGAAATGTGTCCAAACAGGAGTCTCCAGTTACTGATTCCTTATTCCTAAATATCTTAGACCAAAGCAGTTTTATTTTCAGCAGGACAGACACCAAACCTTTGCAGAAGGGGATGATGTCCAGGTTCCAGGTTAACTGTTCTCTGAAAATAACACCTTTACTGGAACTTTTCCCAAATGATAGTAACTTCTATTTCTAAGAAAGAATATGAGGTTACAGGCAAAGAATTGTTACTGCAATATAGATCACCTTTTATCATAATTTGGGGATTTGAACTTAATGATCTTTCAAGTCCTTTCCATCCCAATCCCTTCTATGGTTTTCTCATCATTGACAACTTCAATAAGAATATGATTTTCTCATCACTGAGAACAATACTCCAGGAAGAAAAGAAACGTCCTGGCAGTCTCCTCATCCTCTTTTCCTGTGGAATTCCTGGATTTGCTCTTCCTGGGACAGACTATTTTACCAGGGATTCAAGAAAAACTGCAACTGTTGTAATATTGAAATTACAGTCTCAGGGACTGGCAACACAAATACTGTGCTGCCTGAATGTTGTTATAACCAGCCAAGAACATCCACGGGCCTGAAGTGTGTGAAGTGGGAGGGGCAGGAGGCCAAAGCTCGGCTGGGAAGTGGAAGTGGCCTCATTCCCAGCCCTCTTCCCACTGCTGGGTTTTCCAGGACAGCTGCGGGGTTTGGGGCAGAGGAGGAGCTGCAGTGCCTTGTTCAGACTCACTGCCACAGTCCTGGATCTCACAGCAGAACTGCTGCCTGTGGGACTCCCACTTTGGTTGTGAGATTCAGCCCTGGCTTTAAATACCACATGAAAGCTCATTTTTCAGACATGGTTTAAATACTATATTCAATTTTTTGGATGTCTCTCCCATTTCAGTGAGTCTGCTCAGCTGCAGAAATGGGGAAAAGTGCTTAAAGCATTACCGGCAACATTTTTTTTTTAACTTTCAAAGTTAAAAAGTTGGGGTTTTAAACATTTACTCTGCCTTTTCCCTCCTTAGACTCCTCTGTGGGAGGAATTGTTTTCCATCTTTCCTCTGGAGTGTTTACTAACACAAACCTTGGTGCTGTTGAATCACTGGTTACTGTGATGGGCTGACCAGATCTCAGTAGATCTTGGAGCTCACATGGGACCTGTAAATTACTTTGTTTTCATAACATTAGCTTGAGATTAGTTGCATAGAAAGCAACACCTATATAAATATTTCATGTAAGTATATTTTGTGACAGTGAGTAGAGTGCTCAGAACCTGGGCCAGCACCTTTACAGACAGTGCTGTGACTTTACTGGCATCATGCTGAACGTGCAAATCAGAATTTTGGTCTTCAATTCAAATAAATGCCTCGATTTAACTTAAGCTGTAGCAGATTTCTGGCCCCTCGGTGCCACTGCCAGTCTCATCTGACAGAGCCCCAGACTGAAACGCTGCAGTGGTGTGAGACTGGAGTGTTCCGTGTTTGTCAAGAGCTCACGGATGTGATGGAGCCCGAGGTGCCTTTCCTTCTTGGAAGCCCCAGTTTCTGTCTGTAATCAGTAAATAGGAGCCAGCATTGTGTGGGTAATGCCTCCTTCACAGTGGCTGTGTTTATTCCCTGGAATCTGGCAGCTTTGGGGGGGGATTGGAGCTCGCTGTGAGCTCCTGGATGCGGAGGGCTTTTCGCGGAGGATATTCCGCACCCGTAACCGGATTTGGGGATTTGCACGGGGCAGGAATGGAGGCAGAAAGGGACTGGTGGAACTCAATCTCCAGGATGGCTTCCCTTCCCAGCTGCACACACAGGCTCGGGATGCCTCCCCAGAGAGAACAGGAGGCTGTGCCTGAGTGGAACCCCCCCAGGTGGGTTTGGGATTTGCCCCCTGCTGGAGGAGGGTGTGGAGGGCGTGTGGGAGTTGGGGAGTGCTGTCACTGGGCTGCTTTCCATTGTCTGCTCTGCCCTAAGTTTGGAGTCTTAAGCACTTCTCCAACATGAGTAATCTTGCCTGAAGCCTTTTTCAAAAGCTGCCTTTTTTTTTTTTTTTTTTTTTTTTTTTAATTGTATTTTATCTTGGATATGTTTCTCTATCTGCATAATACAGATATAATATGCCAGAGAAGCATGTTGTTCATGTTTGCAAAAATATTTGGTGGTTGACAAATGAGCTTGATGTACTGTGCTGTTGTACTGACTTGACACTAATCTCTGCCACTTAGAGCAAATGAGAATAAATCACCTCTTCCCTCTCATCCTCTGCCCCCTGAGTTGTGTGTGCACTGCAGCAGAAGCTGGCTGGGGTTTGGTTCAGTGCCGTGCCCTGTCACCAACCCTGCCGTGCTGGCTCCTGCCACTTAAATCTGGGCTGGGAAAGGTCAGGAGCAGCACTTGGGCTGGCACTGCCATCGTGCTCAATCACCTGCTGCTTGGTCACCGGCCCCAGCTTTCAGATCTGTACGTAGGAGATGACAAAGCGAAAGTGGGAATGATCCCAGCAGGTAAAAATGCCCCCCAAAACCCCCAGGATTGACTCCAAAGTCTGTCCCCCTAAGGGGCATATAATTTACTGCACTGGTAAAAGGGCTGTGGAAACAAGTGAAATAAAACCACACTTAGGGAGTTGTTGAGCTTCAGAAATGTGAGTCGAAATATTCACTGGGAAGGGGCTTTACAGCAAAACTGTCGTGTTGGTGAGTGTGGAATTCATGCAGGAAGCTCTGGTGGAGTCGGGTTTGGGATTGCTCCACACTCCTCGCTGTGGGGCCCAATCCCAGCTCCCCAATGAGGAGCCGTAATTGCAAGTGTCAACAACTTGTTCATTGCGAGCCCTTCTACGTGAAATAACAGAGAGTTCTCCTCTTTCAGTCATTTCAGGCTGGTATTTCCAGCAGGGGAATGTCAGACCCCGTGGCAGGTTCTGGTGCCCTGAGGGGGGTGTTTGAGTGGCGGGCACGAAAAGGAGCCTGGCCAGGGGCTGGGCTGGGATTTGTGCCCGTTGCTGTGTCGGGGCTGGAGTGACCCGGGTGCCCCTCCAGAAGGGAAGGGCAGCGTTGCTGGGATAGTTCTCCTCTGGCTGCAGCTTCAATCTTCCTTCCTTCATGTTTCTTGTTCAACCTTCCTTTCGGTTACCCTATTTTACAATTATTTCTGGAATTTGTTCCAGGCGAATCCACGTTCCTGCCAGAGTGAGGAGCAGCTCAGGCACTGGCCTGGGCCTTCCTGCTGGCTTGGGTTGCTGGAGACCCTACCAACTTCACAGGCTGCTCTCTATCAAATCAGCTGCCAAGCCAGCTCATCTGCCAATAGTCCTGCTTTTTCATTTGTCCTTTTCAAACTGTCCCTTTAAACTCTGCGACAACTTACCATTGCACAGCCCCATACTGGGACAAAAAGCAGTTCTGGGTTCTGTTCACTGATGTGCCATCTATAAAACAAGACCTAATTTCCCAAGTATTTCCATTGGTACAGGTTTTGTGGGAGTGATTTGGTGTTTGTCGTTCCCCTTTTGATTAGGAAGCAACATTTCCATGCAGTTAAGGCATTTCAGACTATTTGTCTACTCAACAAGCAAATCTTTCAGATTGTCACTGCTGTTTTTTATGTTAACATGGATCTAATTATGATCTCACAATTTGTCTCCTATAAGCTCAAGAATCAGAAGGTGACAAAATGTAAGTTTTTCAATGATGAGAATGTTCTCCAGGATGTAGCACAGTCTGTACTGACAGACTTTCCTATAGCACTGAAAACCCTTTTTTTTTCAGAGTGATCAAAAAACAGAGTATGCAAATTCTGGTTGGAGTTCTGAGACCTGTTGTTTCCAGTCTTCCCTTCCTTTTCTTTCCTGCCCCACACATCTCTTTAAATATTTTCCATGTAGTACTTTTACTCTATGCAGACATAAAAAATGCAATAGATCTGTGGAATCTGGTTCCATATTTTAACTTATTCCATGGGTTTTGTGGAAGTCTGTAGAAGTTGAAAGCAAACCTCGTTTCTTTGTGGGGTTCAGTTGGTTTCCTCCACGTTGATTGAAACCTGACTTTATCTGCTTACAGCTTCCAGTATCTTGACATCTTCATGTGTTCTGTTTCAATACATACATTTAGAAAATCATATTCCAGGGGAATGAAATTACTTGAGTTGTGCCTCAGAAATCCCTGGCAGTGGTTGGAGTGTTCAGCCTGCCCAAGAACTACTGTTTTGACTGAAATGGGAGACAGAGCTCAGTTCATGTTGTATCAAATCAAAAACATTAACTCATCAATCTGAAAAAGAAATGTGAAAGAAAATCCCTGCTAGAGCAGAGGTAACAAAAAGCTGAAGTAAAACAGATGCCTAAACAGGGATAAAGCAGATTCCTTCAATATGGAACTGATAATAAACCTGGAGATGGGTCAGGCTGAGGGGTTTCCTTCCCGCTGCCTCCTCTGGAACACAGAGCCAGGCTCGGGGCTTTGCAGGGCTGCAGAGGGGGGAATTACCCCTTGGCCAGGGCCTTTTGGGCCCTCACCTCTGGGACACAGCTGGGACACAGCTGGGACACAGCGTGGGCAGTGCTGCTTCCCAGAGCTCAGCCTGTGCCCCCGGTGGGGGTGACTCGGGCTGCAGGTCTGAAAGACGAGCTCAGTAAGGCTGAGCAGCAGGTTGTGCTGCCAGCAGGGCCTGCAGGGCTTTCCCACCATCTTGCACATGCTGAGGACGCTGTGGGCCCAGATTCCTGCAGCGTTTCCCACCAGCTCCAGGATGTCTTGGAAGCATCCACGGAGACTTTGGGTGACCCTCAGTAAGACTTGATACCAACTAAGCCTGGGCACAGACACTGCTCCAGCACAGCCCTCAGAGTACACAAATCTCGCTGACAGAACTCTACATTAATGTCTATAATCACAAATAATGACACTTTAGCAATTTCCATTTCAAATGTCCTTGCTTTCGCAGTTTTAAATCAAGGTATATTGAGAGAAACTTCCATTCTATTCTACTCGGCAGATTGCTGTGTATCAGCTGTTATTTAATGATAAATTTGTAGGGTTAATGTAAGAGAGAAGGTGAGTATGAACATTTTCTCTCAGTTCCTCCCCTACTATGCAGTTGTTGCTCGAAGCACGACTGTGACAGTGAGCAGGGTGGGCACAGAGCCCAGAAAAAAGAGGTGGGACCGACTTTGCTGCCAAGAAAGAGAGACATGAAATTCTACCTTTACATTTACATATTTGTATTGCAAACAGAAAAAATAACCTCAAATCAACAGCAGATGTTATTTTTCCAGCTAATTTGTTTGTCTGTCACTCCAGGCAGCCACAACCCGAGGAATTTCTGCATCTGCTGGCTCGTGGCACTCTGTGTGTCAGTGCCCTCTGTCAGCTGGCACTGAGGAACCAGGAGCACAGCACAGCAGCCCCCAGGAATAATGCAAGTTCTTACCTGGTCCCACCCAAAACGTTTGGGTCTTTTTAAGAAAACTGGACTTTTAAACAATGATTTAGAATATATATATGTGGATGTTTCACCCATACACCCCCAAATAAAGAAGTTATCAAATCCCCTCTTTTAGCAGCTTCCTGGGCTTGTTCTGTCCTTTGGGTCATCTCTGGACTAATGTGTATAAATGTTGTGTTCCTGTTCTGAATTGCTGTGAACACCCACGTGGAGCCCACACAGTCCCCCCTTAAACCAATAAAGGTGGAAAATCCCCATTGTACCTGCTGCTGTCGCTCCAGCAGGAAAGTTCCCAGGCTATTCCAGCATCCCTGGCCTTCCTGCTAATGCCAGGGAAAGAATTGTAATCCAGCAGCATTGCCCAGCAGGGAAGCGGCTTGTTTTCAAAACACAGCCAGGCTGAGAAAACTCTAAAGCTGTGAAAAATGAGTATTTTGCTTTCTCCAGACAGGATGATGCATTTTTTTAGTGGCTCGAGCTGCAGTTGTTAGTTTTGGTTTGAATTATTGTGCCCGGGCTTTTTTAGCAGGACTGGATTGATATCAGTGTCATATCCCCAAGCCTGGCACTGGTTTTGATCTGCATTGTTGTGGGATAAAGAGGAAACCCTTCCCAGCCCTCTTTGGTCACTTGGAGAGCAGCACTGAAGGGCTCTGACAGGACTTGTGGCCAGAGATTCAGGCTCTGGGCTCTGTTTAATGCCCTGAAATCCTGAGACCATTCTGGCCAAAATGCACTTACCTTTCTTTTGCAGAGCTCTCGTGATGTGACCAACATGTCCATTTGTGACTGAGCCTTGTCTTAGAGACACCAAAGCCCAAATCCTGCCGGGGCCTCTGCCTCGTCACACCTTCCCCGGCCCCCTGGCAGCTCTGCAGTCTCATTGCTGGCCAGTTCTCATCCTTGCCCTGTTGCTGGAGATTCTCAGGACAGGCTTGTGAACAAGCAGAGCAGAAATGAAGTGGGTTTTTTTTCTAACCTGAGCATAAAATCTTTCTGAACAATAACTTGTATGCTTTTAATAATGGTAATTCTCGGTGAGAATAGCAAGTTGATATAAAATATCTACATTACAGCTACAGTGCACAGGTTAATTTGGAGCTGGGAGACAATAAGTAGGTACTGAAGGTTGCACATTGTGCTGTTTTTCTTAGGTTTGCTCTCTGATAAATGCAAAGAACCCCCCCCCAAAAAAACCCAGACACATCAAAACAATTCCCAAAGCTGCTTGTTTTTAAATGCAAATACAGAATCACAGCCTTGAGAGTTTGGTTAAATTGCGATTGCTGTTGTAAGATTGTGTTAATGTCAGAGACAAACAATGAGGTTTGGCAAATGTGAGTTCAGAAAACAGAATTTCACAAAGAAATGCAGCAGCAGCCCTTAGTTTGGCAGAATTTGGGCCTGTGGAAACCAGCTCTGCTCTCTGAGTCGTGCCAAGGGCCAACCAGCTACACAGCTCTCCAGATCCATGTGCCAGGTTCCTGAAAACCCTGGGCAAACATAAACCCTGTAATTTATGTATGTTTATAATTAATATATTCCTACCTGATTCCCACTGTATATTGGTGATTGTTAGTCCTGCTTTTTCTACCTGGAGCTTTGACATTTTGTGCTCAAGAAATGAAAGGCTAAGTCTTTAGAGTATCGTTGTGCCCTTGCTGTAAGAAAGAGCCTTTGAGCAGGGGTGGTGGCTCATCGTGGATTTGTAGTCACCTGTGTTGCTGCTACAGCTCGGACTTCCCCTGAGCACAGAGAGGAGATTTTGTGATTGAACTGCAAGAGTTGGAGGTTTGTGTGTGAAAACCTCTTGGTGTTTCAGTGCGTGAACTCAGCCGAGGCTGAGATGAAGTGATTTCAGCAGTGCTGTGGCATATTGTGTTAATCTGTTCCAGATTAAAAGGAAGTTCTTTACCAGATTGACCTGGAACTGCTCCAGAAGTTTTGATTCCCGGGCATCAGTCTTGTCTTTCTGATTAAAGTAATTTCATAAGCCACTGAAATTGGATGAGTGACTGGAGGGCCAGACCTGGCCTTGGGATGCACCAGTAAATTCCAGTGTCAGTCCAAATCTTGGGCTCTGTGCCTTGTTGAAACCATTCTGCATCAATCCCTCACTTCAGTGGGGAGACTAAACTGTGCTCCCTGACCTGGTCTGAAACCAAGTGTAGGTTCATCTTTTATGGGACAGTGCAGTTTCTTCTGGGAGCACACTGGGGGGATCCAGGATTTCATTCCAGGAAAGCAGTGACCTTTTTCTGCCCCAGCCCCCAGCTGGAAACATAACCCCCTATTTATTTCCCCAAAAAAGCCCTAGAACTCGATCTTGATGCCCCTCACAGTATGTTCTGTACATCCTTGCAGATGCCTTTCTGTGATGGGCCCTGAAAATCAGCTTTCCCTGGCCCCGAGGCTCCCCCTCTCCCCTCCCTGCCCAGGACTGCAGTGCCAGCCTGCACATGACATTAATTCCTGGGTTCTGGCTTGATTGGGGTCTGAATCCAATCTTGCTAATAGTGCTCCACTTCCATGGTATTGGAAACAGATGCTCCCAAATCAGGGTGAGGAGCTCCCAGGAATCCAGTGGAGTGCATAGTGCTAGCTGGGAGTGCATGGAGAAGTTGTAATCAAGAGAAAACAAAAGCAGACCTCCTGCTTGGAGAAGCCCCGAAGGTAAGGAAGGCAATGCTTTCAAAAAGAGCTTCATTACTGTCTCTTGCCAAGCAAGGAAATAAAAGTCTGACAAATTTATACATCACTCTAGTCCAGAAACCAAAGAACGGGATCACCTGGGCTTTGGGAAACAGAGGAATTAACCCCAGAGGTCCTGATTTCTAAGAGAGAAGCATTTCGTACCTGGGATTTGTGTAACAGTCTCTCTTTTTGAGGAGCAGTTGCAGAAACTGCCTAATTCTAGTGGACTTTATTCCTGATTGTGTCCGGAGTTTCATTAGGTGGAAAACAAACTCTCATTTCTCAAGGCCCAGGGCAGGATTGGGAGTTCACTGGCTCTGTCTGCTGCTATTCCTTGGCTTGCAGCTGCCAGGGCTGGCACTGACTCATTCTGGGGACAAATGGGCTCAGCTGGAGCTGGGGCTCGGGATTCCCCTGGAGTGTGGCTGCAGCACGGGAGCACGCTCAGCCTTCGGTGCCTGCACTGCAAGTTGTTTGGCTGCACAATAAGCCAGTGATTTCCATAAATAATGCAAGTGCCCGATTGTTTGTGGAGCAGGAGCTGTCCTCCTTTTCATTTTAACAGCAGTTGCACATTGGAATTACAAATTGCACGTATTTTCTTTTCCAGTGAAGGTTTCCTTCCATTTTGCAGTGGGAGGTGGTTGGAGCTTCTCAGGATCCTGAGGAGCTCGGGGTTTAAAGGGGTCTTGTCTGAGATGCTTAATTCAGGTTTGGTTCTTATTAGAGCTTTATTTTGTGTGCATGGCTATTTAATGTTTCCCTTGCAGACAAGGATGGAATAGCACGTGTTTTAAAGTATTAAATCAGTCAAGGAGCAGCTCTGCCCTTGGTCTTGTGGCAGCATCACTGAAGTTTCTGAGACTGCATCCAGTGAAAGTTTGTCTGGAAAACTTCCTCCTTTTCTCTCTGTCTCCTGCCCTGTGTCCTTCCTGCTCTGCTCCCTCCAAACCCAAACAACTCTGCTTTGTGTTTAGACAGACAAAGCCCTTCACCAAGATTTTTTGCCTTGTTTTCTTTCCTTGCCATCCCCCCATTGTCAGGGCTGTGTTCGGCTCTCCTTTCATTAGGCATAGCCAGGTTGTTACTCAATAGGCCGAGTTTATTCAGCAGGAGGCTGTACACAGACTTCTCTTGCACCTTTGGAATCCTTTATGTCCTTCCACAAAACACCATGCTTTGGAATTTAATTATTGTGCTAAAAATACAGCAATTCAGCCAGGAGAGTTTCCCAGCCAAACACACAACTGCTCTGCACTCCTGTAAACACTTGGCTTTGGCCTAAGATTTTAAACTCAACTTTTAAATTCATCTCAGTTCTTAAACTGTCATTAGATTTTTTAATTTCCTGGAACAATTTTGATGTAGTAGCTCAGTGGCTGTCACAAAGTTTACAGTGGAACTCAGCCTGGTTGTCTCCTCCACTTTGGGCTATCTTTAGAGGTCCTAAAGTTTCCCCCAGGAAATCAGGCTTAAGCAACAAGTTAGTTCCTGTATTAAGGATTCTTGGCAGTTTAGCATTTTTTAAAAACCAGAAGCAGCTGAGGACATTTGGTCCAAAAACATACTCTTTGATAAGCTCCACATCACTTGTGTGCATCATTTATTCACCCTAAAAGCTCAGTGGCCAAGGGTGATGATGCCCAGGGCTTTTCCAGCCTCAATCATTCCATGGCCCTGGAATTCCATGAGCCCACGGTGTGACTTCAGCAAATGCTCACAGTTCCTTTTTCCACCAGTGAAACTCTTCAGGCCTGAGATGCTCAGCAGCAAGTCCAGCAATGCCTGTAACCAGTCAGAAAGAAAAGGTGATTTCAGTAGTAGCTCTTTGTGCTATAAAATGAGTAATTACAAATATTCCCCACCTAATCCTATGGAAATACTAAAGGAGGAGTCCTGACCTGCTGTCTCTGAGGGAAATCCTGTCTGGACTTCACTTGGGGGACCTCAGAAGTGGAAAGCTTTGGGCAGGTGGGATAATTGCAATGTAGAGAATTCCCTCTCCATCCAGACCTCCCAGAAACCCCCCTCTCCCCTTATTTTTATAATTAACTACATACTTTTTACACCCTCAAACTTTTATGCCAGATTTCCTCCCAGAGAAACTGTTTAATTTTCAGGATGGGCTTAGTGGTGATCCAGGCTCATAATGCAGGGAGGTTCAGTATGAGCTTTTTCTACATTTGTGGGCTGATTGTGGAGCTCCTTCTCTTTATGTTCAGATAACTTACAGGGACACAATTTTGGTTTTAAATAATAAACCCCGAATAATAATATTAATAAAGACTATATACATAAATAGACAACTAAATGATAATTTTATTTTTAAATAATAAAAGAAATTAATTACTTTGATTGATCATATTTAAATTCCTGCCAAAGCCACTAAAAATGAAGTGGTTTTCTCTGGGAAGGGTTTTTGAGGAGCCACCTCCGAGAACTCCTTTCCTTTCTTAGTGTTAGGCTGCATTTTCCCTGATTTCTAAAGCAAGTAAAGGGTATTAAAAATTAACCTTTTCAGTGCCCCAAAGAAACCACAGTTTGTCATCCTCGCAGATTCATGTGCTGCACACACGAGCTTAGCAAGCCCTTGCCTGGCTGCTGATTGAAACCATGACTTGTTCCCTCTTAATGCCCTTAGAATTTGTTCTTCCATCACTTCTTCAAAGATTATTTCCCCTTTTATTGCTGTTCTGTTAATCCTGTTTTGGGATGGCTTTTTATCCCCGTTTCAGAGTGGTTAGTAGAACAGCCAAATACGGGGTGTGGAAAGTTGCTGTGATTTAATGTGAGGCTTTTAATGGCAAAGGACTTAAATTCTTCAGTGTGAAGCAGCTACAGTTATTTATTGATAGGTCATTTACAAATGAAGTGAATGCTTATACTTGAGCAGATGTAATTTCCATGGCCAAATATTCCAGGTTAGAGGCTGAAGGGCAGATCCTGATCACCTCCTCCTTAATCTCAGGAAAACACAGCGTGCAGCTCCATCCCAGCTACTTTGTTGGAAGGCAAAGTGTCTTAATCTTCTTGATTTATTTTGCTAATTCTTCCCTGGTGCTGCTTGTAATCCCAGATTAACAGCATTGTGTGCTAATTTTATTTTTATAACTATCATGGAAATCTCATTAACTGAAGGAAACATCTAATACGTCTTGAGGGCTTTATTTTTAAACAAATTATCACATCATTTAGCTCAGATAGTTCTGTGTTGTCCTCAGAAGACTCTTCCAGGGCTGGAGTTAGTCCTGGCCGCTACACGTCGAGTTTGGTCACTTCTTTCAATAAGAAACCTGTGCTTAAAATAAGAAAAATGTGCCTAATTGCCAACTTCTGAGTGTCTGTTGGAACTGAAGGTTTTCCTAAACTCACCCTTGTGTTCCCCCTGACAAAACTCGTGCTGTTGGGCTGAAGCACAGCTGGTCCATCACCAGCACCTCCTTCCCTCTGTTCCCAGTGTCCGGCTTTCCAGGTCTGTAGAATGCTCTGGGAGCAACAGAAGGTGCTTCCACAATGTTCTGAGCACAGTCCCAGTGGGAGGGGGGTTGTTTGCAGCCCCCAAAAGTGCACAAGAGCAGCAGGTTTGTTTCCAGGTTCCAGAGCAGAAGCCAAGGCTGTGTCTCTGCCATTGGTGCTCCAGCACTGCCCGGGCAAGGTCGTGGCTTTATCCAGAGGTACAAAAATCTCAGGCAAGAACATCCCACCTTGCTCTGGCTCTCCAGCATGGTTTGCTGATGGATTGCTCTGTCACCTCAGGGTGCCAGGGAAAAGCAGGTGGAGTTTCAGGTGAGGAGTTAAATGTTGGCACAGCCCCATCCACGAGGAGCTGCAGGTTACAGAAATCAAAGCTTTTACTGAGGGAACCCCAGGAAACTTCCCCACACCCAGGACTTGAGTCCCTGCAAATGAGCATTTCCCAGCCATCCTGATGGCAGCAGAGTGTTAATGCCACCCCTCACCACCAGGAGAGGTAAATCCAGCCACTGCTGAGGGGTGTTACAGGGAAATCTTCCTGTGGTAGGGATGATCCATGACTATTAACAGCCTATAGTACCTCGGTGACCATCATGTGGCTGCTGGTAACACATGGGATGGAGACAGGGCATTGATTCACTCCAGGATGAGGAGGGTCACTCCAAAGAGCCTTTAAATAATGACTGTGGAAGAATTAAGACCAGTTTAATCTGACTAAATAATACTCCTAATGATAAACCATTAAAATCAAGTTGACTTTTAGATTCTTGCAATTGTATCAGACAAGGTGATTACACTGAGCATCAGTATTGATAATCATTAAAATAGATTAAACTATCGACTCAGAGATAAGGAAGGCTGGTTGACTCTGCAGAATTTACAGCAGCGCTTCCTGCTGCTCCCTGGAACTTGTGCTGCTCCCTGGGGGTTCAGGTACCAGATCCTGTTCCTCAGGAGCATCACATGCCTCAAAATTAACAGCTATTGAAACAGCACATTTTAGATTTAAATGTCTCTGGAGGATGGGTTGAAAAGCTAAGGAAGAAAGAATTTTGTCTGACTTTGAAGTGAGCCACAGGCTTGTACCCTAAAGCCACCAGTCCTTGAGGCTGGAAATAGACTGGAAATAAGGTCCCTTCCAACCCAAACCACTCTGTGATTCTGTGATAATGGGAAGGACCAGAAGAAGCCAAGGAAGGGGGATGTAATGCTGGGGGAAAGGAGAGGAGAGGACAGGAGAGGGAGGTGTGCACAAGGGGAGGAGAAATCACCCCATCAGAACTGATCTTGTACTGCCACGGGCAGCGCTCCCTGATGGATTGGCCAGAACTCCAGAGCCTGATGTTAAAAATACCCTCCCCATCCAGGAGAGAAGGTGAGAGCGGATGATGCAGGAGAGCCCCTGGGCACGTTGGAGGAGGAATTGCTCAGTGTTCCAAAAGGCTTCTTGGAAATGGAGCATCCCTCTGCAGCGCTCCCTGCGAGCCACCCGTCCCCTCCCAGGGCTCTGCCAGAGCCCAGCGCGCTCCGATGAAATGTGGCTGCTGCTGTGCCGTGGGGATATTGAACACTCACTTGTCTGTGCCTTCAATTGCAAAGGGCTTTTGAAAATTGATTACTGGTCTGGCTCAAGTTATTGTGTGACCCTGTAAATACTGAGCGAGGACGGGCATTTTATGATGTCTGACTTCCCTACAATATTTTTTTATTAAGTAAACGGTAATGGAAATATTGGGTTTTCATTCCTTGCTTGCTTCTTTTCCAACAATTGCCAGTAAATCAAAGTTGCAAAAAGCTGTCTCCCCTGTGTGCTGGCAGAGCTCACGGCAGCCCGGTGGTCACTCATTTGGGAGATGATATCCCCTTATTTCTAGGCACTCAGCAGACTTCAGTGCTGATGGATTGACACTCCCAGCTTTCAGCTCCAGGAAATAGTGCAGGGAAGCATTTCCAGCAGAGAAATGCCCATATTTTAAGATAAGGACTGCCGGTTGTAGCGACGCCAATTTGCTGAGGTACAAAAATGCCATGCTGAGAAAGCAAGGAAGTATTTCTTCCCCTCTTCTTGCAGCACCCCTGTTTGTCTCTGTGTCTCTATAGAGCACATCAGCTGCAGAGTGGGAAACCCACTGGGAGCCCCTGGCCACGGGGCCAGGCTTGGGCCATCTCTCCCATTGCACATCTAAGGACCCACAGCCAGGCAACTTGATCCCTTTTGGGGAGATCTGACTTGTTTTGGGGCAGTTTGACTCCTTCTGGGGCACTTTGATCCCTGCTGGAGTGTGGGCCCATCTGAGCTGCCCCTGGACAAACACATGGAGCCAACAATGTCCAAGCACGTCTACAATCATTAATTTGGGGATGAGTCCTGCAGCACAGCCTGGTTTCTCAGTGCTCCCCCTGGGCTGTGAGGAAGCAAAAATTAACAGGGAAGAAAAATTTTAAATGCTGAACATCACCTTCCCCCTGCATTTCTATGTTTGTTTTTTAAAGTGTTCAACTAATCAGCAAAACTCCTGCCTGGAACCAGCCCAGCACAGTTGTGACCCCACCCTGAGCTGTGTGTCCCCAGCCCTGCCCCGTGGGACCTCAGGGAACCCCAGACTGGTTTGGGTTGGGGGGGACCTTCAGAGAGTCCCAGACTGGTTTGGGTTGGGAGGGACTTTCAGAGAACCCCAGACTGGTTTGGGTTGGGGGGGGCGGGACCATCAAGAGCATCTCATCCCACCCCCTGCCATGGGCAGGGACACCTCCCACCAGCCCAGGTTGTTCCAAGCCCCATCCAACCTGCCCTTGGACATTTCCAGGGATGGGGCAGCCACAGCTTCTCTGGATAACCTCTCCACCTCAGAGGGAAGAGTTTCCTGCTAATATACGATGTAAATCTCCCTGTCTCTGCCACCCCTTTACCCACGGAGCATCCTGTCCCCCTCAGCCCCCCGGGCGGTGTCCGAGCCCCCCTCCCGTGCCCGGACGGGCCGCTGCGCTGCGGCAGCTCCGATGGCACATCCCGACCCTCCGGGCCGCTCCCACCAGATGGAGCAGTTGCTGTTCCAGCGCTGTGGAAGCCCCGGGGGCTCCGGGGGCTGCGCCTCAGCCGGGACCCGCTGTGCTTGTCCTGACTCCCGCCTGCAAATCGCTCACAGCGCCGGGCGAACCAAAATTCGGCTCCGGTTCTTTTAGCCCTTTCCTCAATATTCTTAGCAGCCTCTGCTTCCCGGGCTCATCCAAGATCTGTGCATATTTTTCCCTAACTTTGCCTGTTTTTAACTGGGCACAGCGGCTGGTGCTTTCGCAAGCAAGCCCTTTTCACCTGGTTTGCCCAAAACGCCGAATAGGTGATTAAAAATCGTGCAACTCTTAAAAGTAAAATGTGACCCAGCTGTGGATCAGGAGGCCTTTCCCAGGCGGGAACAAATTATGTGCTGCCCACACAGCCAATACCTCTGCCCCCAGGGAACAGGGGACAGGACAGCACAAAACGGCCTCAGGTTGTGCCAAGGGAGGTTCAGGTTGGCTACTGGGAAAATTTCTTTGTGGGAAGGGCTCTCCCTCGAGAGATTTAAAAACTCTGTGGATGTGCCTCTTGGGGACATGGTCAGTGGTGGCCTTGGCAGTGCTGGGGGGTGGTTGGACTCGATGGGCTCAGAGAACTTTTCCAACCGGAACAATTCCGTGATTCTGTGATAACAGAGCTGCAGCTGGGTTTTTAAGCCCTCAGTACCCAAGTGTTCCCGAGGAGCCAGACTCCATATGGGAAGCAGGGAGGGGTGCCAGGGTGAATGGTCCCCCCCAGCAGGATGCCCGCAGTGCCATCCCACACTTGCCCCCTCCGGTGTGCTCGGCCAGAGCCGGGTCCTGTGCCGGGACTGCACGAGGCTGGAAAAGCCAGTGCTGAGTTTATCCATCTGATCTGTGCCCTGTCCCAGATCCCTTCCTGCACCCTCAGTCCTCATGGATCTGACACCTGCCTGAGTTTTCTCCCAGCCCTGACCCCACAGAGATGCCGCTCCCCTAAAGTTGTCCCCACATGCATCACTGGCTAGGACCTCCATGTGCTGTTGCAGGGAGTAGGAAACTTGGTAAAACCACTGGATTTGGGGGCTCTTGACCTTCCTATTGCTTTAAAACAATTGTTGCCAGCCCATGTGGCCTCCCTGCAACGGCTGCACATTCTTCTCCCTGCGTGCCGGTGCTTTTGTGATAACCAGGAGAGTTAAAACCTGAGAGGTTTCCCTCGGAGCTGCTGGAGGTGAGCCCTGGGGTTCAGGTACCCCCCAAAGCTGCAAGGCTCAGCCTGAGCTCCACGTGTTGCAGTTCAGAGCTGGCTCTGCTCTGGTCAGATGTAAAGGTGTGATTTATTATTGCACGCAGCATAATCTGTTTTTACATCGAGAGCCATATTATGTTACACAATCAGACCTCATTTGTTATTTATTGCTTTCTCTCCTCGCACAGATGTGGATGCTTCACCCTCTCTCCTGGTGGATAATCTCTGTGGTTTTCCAGGTGGGGCTGTGGGACCTGCCGTGGGATGGTGGGGATGGGATGAGGTGAAGCCTTTCCAAAGAAAACCAGCATCTCTTGCCTGTTTGTGCCCAGAAACTTCTGCAAAGGGGGAACTTGGAGCAGCTGAGCTGGCTGGGAGCAGGGTGGGAGCCACGGCTGGTCCTGGGAAATGAAATGTTTGGATATTGGGCTGCTGCTGCAGCAAAAGCCCCCAAAAAGGATGCTGTTGACCCCAAAACTCACTGCTCTTTATGCATGTAACTCTGCTGTGCCTACCTGCTGCCTTTTCCTGGTGCTGCCATGAGAGAGGCAGAGCAGGCAAAGTCACTCACGGGCTCCTGCTGTGCTGCCTGGTCACCAAAATAAAGATTTAGGTGCTGCCAAAGTACAAATGTTGGTGGTCAGTGCAACAAGAACCTGCAGCACAAGCACTTTCCCTGCTGTCCTCCATGCCCAGAGGCCTTCCAGAGCTCAAGGAGTGTTTGGACAACACTCTCAGGCACATGGTGGGGTTTTGGGGGTGACCTGTGAAGGGTCAGGAGTTGGACTCAATGATCCCTGTGAGGCCCTTCCAACTCAGGGGATTCTGTGACTCTTCCACCTGGCAGAGCATCTCATGACAAGCCCTGTGGGCTCCACTGGCACCAGCTGCTGGGACAGTGCAGTTCACCCACAGCCTGGGTAACAGTCCTGTCTCACCAAAGACAGCGAGATTTAGGATTTAGGAACAGTATGAGGTGAAGGGGTTTGTTCAGGGCTCTGCATTGCACCCGGATCCACAGGTTGTCAGCGCCGACTGGGTGTGCTGCACACCCACAGCACTTGGAGCAGCTCACAGTGTATAACGCAGATGTATCAGCCCTCGGAGCGTGCCTTTCCCCCCGACCCTCCCCGTGCCCACACACAGCACTTCAGCCTCCCTAAGGCACAACAGACACAATATTTCAGTTGTCTTTTGGAGCCCGATGCATCTGACAACAAATTTAACGCAGCCCCGGCAGCTGCAGCGCCACGTGAAGATGCCCCAAGCACAAAGCTGGAAACAGGTTTTATTTTAAACCCTCTTTATCCAATATTCCATTTTATACTTAAAAGCAGGTGTGTGATGGGGACATATTAAATGCTGACCTTCTTGCTCAGCTATCTGCTAATGTGATTTCTGGTGCTGCATCTCACAGAAAATCTGAATCCTTGTATCTTTATGTAAAAGTGCTGTCACAAACCCAAACAAGTTTTCAGTGTGATGAGCCCCTTTAAAAAGGGGGGGGATTTTTGCTGTTTGTGCTGTCCTCTCTAAAGGAGATCCCTAAGACACGGGAGCAGCTCTAGCCATGTTCTGAGTGGCTGGGATGGCTCCTGCAGGGAAGGCAGCCCTGACAGTGATGGATAACCCCCGCAACTCCTCGGCAGCTGCCTGCGTTTATCCTGCCTTTGCTCAGTGCTTGTCTCGGGTTTTTCACTTGGGACCATGCTCAGCTTTGCAGGTTCCCTGCCTGCCTCCCTCCTCCCCACCACGGGCAGCGTGGGCAGCACAGGCAGAGTGTGGGGCCGGGGTGGGCACTTTCCCTGCAGCCCCAAAGCCCCTGGGCAGCCCCTCAAACCGCACAGGAGAGCACCGAGATCCCCCTGTGGGCAATGTTTGCTCTCACGAGTGAATCGGGGAGAAGAAAGGCTGGGAGCTGCAGGCAGGAGTTCTTTGTCAGTGACTCCACATGTGTCAGAGCAAACTGTTTGCCAATGCTGCTGGGAGCAGCAAATCCTTCAGGGAGCCTGCTGCTCACAGACAAACACCCTTAGGTAAAGGCCTGACCTCACCAAGACATGCTGGGACATCCTGGCCCTGGCAGCTGCCCTGTCTGATACCACAGGGCCTTCCAGCATCTCTTGTCCAGGACTTTTGTCCCCAGATTCAAGTTTTTTGTTTATTTTTGCTTGAAATATTTTAGTGTAGTATAAAAAGACTTTCCTTGACAGCTCTATATTATTTGTATAAACTCATTGATTTCATAAAGGTGACCAGGAAATGAGTGTGTGCTTGGGAGTGAGGGTTTAAGGGAATTGTCTTGGTGTGTCTGAGGTCTTGGACAGGGGACAGGTGAGTGCTTTGGCCATATTGCCCAAGTAATCAACCATTTATAGACATGGCAAATGGCCTGTGAGACTTTGTAAAATCATCTTCATTTAAAAGGAACTGGTGAGGCTTTAAAAAGGAAAGAAAAGAAAGGTGTGGGAAGAGGATTGATGGGAAGTGGAGTGAAGGTGCTGAGACAGACAGTGTTATCCTTGAAGCTGTTTTGTGGTTTTCCTTGAGGTTGTTCTTGAGGTTGTCCTGAGGTTATCCTTGAAGTTATCTTTGAGGTTGTCCTTGAGGTTGTCCTGGCTGATCTCCACCTGGGAGAAACCCAGCAGGGGTATCCCTGGGATCCCCCCAGCCCTTCCCCATCCTGTGGTCAGAGCACCCGGGTTCACCTTCCAGTGACCAACCCCATCGACAGAGTCATCAGGAAAGCAACTGCTGCCAGTTCTTCGTGGGTGTCCCACGAAGGGCAGGTATTTCAGGGCAAGCCCACCTCTAATTAATAGCAGGATTTGTTTAAAGGAATCAATGTCTGTCCTTGACCTCAAGGCACAATTGCAGCTATTACTGTATCACCAGACATGAAATGGGCTGTGATACATGAGAGGCAAACCACTGATATCGAACCCAGCAGCACAGAGGAGAATCTGCTGCTCCATCCAAGGAAAGCTGTGTGGTTGTGTTAAAAAACTCCAACTGCCAAAGCTGTGAGGAAGGACTTTTCCAGGGCTCCTTTGCTGAGGAGAGAGGTGGAGGCTGGTGCAGGCGCAGCATCTCTCCCAGGCAGAAAAAGTGGGTTTGGAGTGAGGAGCTCTGCTAGTGGTCACTAAGATAATTCACTCAATGGATGCTGCAAATAGTGGCTGCAGGAAATGCACAGATATAAATGTGATGAAAAGGTAAAAGTGAGGTAGAAGGTACAGTGGAGGTTTGCAGTCCCGTCTCAGGGTCTGTGGTGGTGTCACCCTCATCATGCAGGGCAAGGGATGTGCCCAAGGCGTAATAATCAGTGAAAAAGAGGAGGGTGGGGCTCAACATTCACCAGAGACTCATTTAGGTTGGAAAAGCCCTCTAAGATCATCGAGTCCAACCGTTCCCCCAGCACTGCCAAGGCCACCCCTGCCCCATGTCCCCAAGAGCCACATCCAAACAGCTTTTGAGCACTTCCCACCCAGTGCAGTCAGGATTCAGGGAGTGCCTCCAGCGGGAGCAGCAAGCAGGGAGCTGGGATAACTGACTGCAGGCTTGGCCTCACCACTGTGCCTCTAATTAGCGGCAAGTTTAAAAGTCTCCTCGATCACATGGGTAACCAATATCTCAGAGTGATGCAGGGGCTGTCAGTGATGCTTTTATGTTCAAAAAAAGCCTGTAGTGAGCTGTGGGTCAATGAGAAACTGGGAGAGGTGAGGGCTGGTCAATACTCATGGCCTAAGGTCTGCAGAAATCTCCATAATCCAGCACTGGATTCTGCAGGGACGGGAATGCTGAAAGGAGGCATCGCCACTCCGGGCAGTTGTGGGTTTGCTGCACCATAAACATCATCATTAGAGGTGTCCCTTTATGCTTTCCTGTTGTTTCTTTAAGAACAAAGAAAAAAAAAACCAAAAAAGCCAAGTATGAGGAAAAGAAAGAGCTCTGCTGGTACTGTTTGTGCCCTCAGTCAGGCTGGAGTTGTGGTGGTTCCTTCAGTCACTGGCATTGCTTCCATGGCTCTGTCCTATATTCTCTGGGGTTGTCCAGGACTTCTTTCCCCCAGATCTGTCAAATTCTTTGTCTTATTGAATTCACTGCTCTAATATAGGACGAGTTTTCTTGCCAGCTCGGTATTGCCTGTATGAACTCAGTGGTTTCATGGTGGTGGTGGCAAGGGGCAGAGGGGCAGTTTTCCTCTCCATGCAGACCTTCCCTGCAGGAATGCTCTCCTGGCTCTGGCTGCTGCGCAGCACGAGGGTTTTTCATTGCCAGTCCCAAAGGTAAAGTTGTTAGTGAATGCTTGATCGTTCCTCTTTAGTCTAAATTAATTAAACGACACGGTATCTATTGTATGAAACAAATGGGGATCATTTCACAGGGTACAGTGTACACAGCGATTACAATGTGTGATCTTCCCAGAGAAATATGGGAGAGCAGCGTGCCGTGCTGGAGCAGGGACGGCGCTCCCCTCGCTGCCATATATCTCCTCTTAGGGGGGAATGCAATGCAATCCAGCCCTAATAACCACCATGACAGATGTGTAATCTGGAGCCATGTAAAGGGCTGTAAGCACCAGCTGCACGTGGCCATCCTTCATGCGAAACATGTGGGAATCTCCAGTATTCCCGAGCCCCTGGCAGCAAACAAAAGCCGGTGGAAGTGCAGCCCATCAGCTCGAGAGCACCCAAACAGTGCTCGTGTTTCCACTCTGTGTTAAATCACTGCACAATCAGAGCCCGTCCTTGCCCACAGCCCAAATTGGTTTATTATGAAGCAAGTCTGGTTTGCTGAGGATTCCTCCCTGGCTGCCTCCCAGCAGGCACCACAGAATCATGGAATGGTTTGTGTTGGAAGGGAACTTAAAGCTCAGCTCATCCCACCCCCCTGCCATGGGCAGGGACACCTTCCACAGACCAGGCTGCTCAGGAGCATCCTGTATCCTCGGAGTATTCAGAGGAACGGCTTTCACATTACTGACAGCCCACTCAGGAGGCCTCCAAACATGCATTTACTGAGAATTCCAACTATTTTACTGGAAATGGTGATGTGAAGTGATGCACCACCTTATTAAATAGTTAGGAAGTGTTGCTGAGAGAGGAGCATCAGCCCAAATTCATAATAAATCATTTAAAATAAGAAGACTGCAGACAATAAAACACATGGAGGAGGAGGAGATTTGGAAATTCCTTTGGAAAAGATCCAGCTCCTCTCAGAATTATCCTCCAAGATGTTTCTATGCTGGGGAGTAGCTCCAGGGCTGTGGGGGGTGCTGTGCCCAGAGATGAGCCTGGGAGCCCAGCTCTGCCCAGGATGGGAGGGATAACTCTGCAGTCCTCTAAAAACCAACAACAAAAGGAAAGTTGGGGTCTCTAAGACATTAAATTTCCAGCTTTCAGGAGAATGTTGCTTCTCTCCATGCTGGTGGTGCTGCTGTTTGGGTAAGATGCTCCCAGGTCCCCTCATCTACAGGAGTTTGGGTTTCTTGGATTCTGCTCAGAGTGGAAGGGATGGGGAGAGGGATTTTTTGATAATTTTATTGATAATTTTGGGGTTTGCAAAATTTCCCAGCTCCTGATCACTCACACTGCTGGTGTTCGCTTTCCAAGAGGGCAAATGGCTTTTGCTTTTCCCAGCCATGCAAAACTTGGGCTCCTGATACTTGATACAAATCCTGCCCCAGCCAAGCTCTTCAGTTGCCCTCAAGGAAAACAGGAATCTGAAGGAAATATGGGAAAAGGGAAATCAAACAAAGTACAAAGAAACGAAGTGCCAAATTTTTGGGAGGGATGATGAGCATAATCCTCCCCTCCTGTTCTCCCTGTGTTCATATATTCTTGTTTTGACTCATCCTGTACCTCCAGCTGTGGCAGAAGCTTCTGAGAAAGCAGTTCAAATACAAATCTGATGTTAAAGTGGGGGAATCAACAGAATTATTCAAGTGGTGCAGAAACAGCCTCAGCAAAGTGAGTGTGTGCAGCATTCCAGCTATTGATGCATTATTCCCTGACAGCATTCCTCATTCTTTGAAACAGCTGAAATGCCTGATTTGGAATGCTCCAGTTCATATAAGAATATTAAATATGCAAAAGCGCTTCCAAATAATAGTTTTATTAGTCCCTGGTGGGATCACACAGGGATTTGGCACATTGCTCCTGCCATGGGACCCTCTCCCCCAGCACCCAGGGCCCTCTCCCTGCTCACCCTGTGCCCACATCGTGGCTGGAAGGGCCACTTCGTGTCTCATTTGCATAAGAACTTCATTAACAAGTAATTAAATGGCAGGAGTTGGCAACCCCACACCTCTGAGCAGGCAGGGCAGTGGTGGATGGGCAGGATTGCACCGTGGAGCTTTTCGTGGGAACAGTGACACTGGTTTATGTGTATTTTGTTCAAATAATCTCTGTGATGCACCAGAACCACATTCTGTAGGTTTTTCTCAGTCCTGCTGTTCTTAGGGTTTTTAGGGAGTGTCTTGGCCACACATGGGCAGGGAGTGAGGCCCCAAACCTGGCTGGGGTGGGAGAGGAGCCTGGCCATGACCCAGCAGGCAGGATGACACCTGACACTGGGCTGCTGGGGGGATTAATTCCATTTTGGAATCAATCTAAAAAACCTGAGACAAATTCCCAGGAATTCATAGTTGTGTGGGGCATGCAGCTCTCATGGAATAGTGGCTCTCCATCTAACCTGACTCAAGGAATACAAACCCACCCTCTAACCCCCTGGACTAGGGCAGTCAGAACACCCTGAGCAAACCAGTGTCACCACCACACCACCATTCCCATTTCCAGTTCCAAAACCAAACCCTGCTGCCCAAACCCTCTCCCAGCCACTGGCACAGGGGACAGAGGGTGCTGCTGGTGCTGGGGGTAGTTCTGTTGGCACAGGCTGGTTTGGGGAGCTTATGACTTTCTTTTTACTTCTTAGCTTTGAATCAAGCCATGATGCCCTGTGCCCCTTCCCCCAGTCCAGGAGCCCTCGCTGGGAGGTTCCACATCTCCCACATCTCCACATCCCCTGGCTGGTGTCACATCAAACTCCCAGATCCAGATCTGAGGCTGGAGACGGGTTTGGAGCTGGTATTTGGAGCTACTCAGTATTCAGTGGCACCACTTTTCAAATGCACATGGATTTAATTCATTTCTGATTGATCCCATAATTACAAAATTTGTTTAAAGCTGTTATATTATCTCCTTATTTGACACAATATGGCACAATTTTGTTATAGTATTGAAAACCAAATAAGACAACTGCAGCTGGTAGCATTTCAAAGAGCTCTTCCCTTTAAGATGAAATCAATCCTGTTTCAAGTTTATTCCCTTGCTTTAGGATTGAGGCTCTAGGGGTGTATTTTGCTGAAAAATGTCTTTTTGATTTTTCAGAAATTCTTTAGATTAATATGCAGCTGTCATTGCAAGGCAAATCCAGCCCTGCTTTCATGTGCCTGCTCTCTCCCCGGGCTGTGGTGAGTGCCCACCCCTGCCGGGAGCCGCTGCGGTGCCCACGGGCGGCACCGGGAAGGGCCCCCGGCCCCCGCCGTGCCCCCGGCCCCGTGCCCATCCCTGCCCAGCTCACACCCACCACCCACTCCTAAGGCAGGGTTAAAGCACAGCCCCGTGACAATACAGAGAGGTTTGGTCCTTTGTGTGTCCCTTGGTGCGTCTTTTGAAAAGTTGTTTAACTTGCAGATCATGTCGGGTAAACTTTCCAAGGGGAGGCTTTGGAGTAAACAGACGCTGGTAAGTGAAGTTTAAATATTTATATCAATATTTAGCCACTGATTCTTCCAGCAGTGTCAATCTCAGAATCGCACATTGGTTTGGCTTGGAAGGGACCTTAAGGATCATCCAATGCCACCCCCTGCCATGGGCAGGGACACCTCCCACCAGCCCAGGTTGCTCCAAGCCCCGTCCAGCCTGGCCTTGGGCACTCCCAGGGCTGGGGCAGCCACAGCTTCTCTGGGCACCCTGTGCCAGGGCCTGCCCACCCTCCCAGGGAAGGACTCCTTCCCAATATCCCACCTAACCCTGCCCTTTGGCAGTGGGAAGCCATTCCCTCCATCTATGTGCTCTGTAGAGATCCCACTAACAAATATGGGACATCCCTGGTACTCAGGAAGGAAGAGTTTTCCCATTTTCTGTCTCCATTCCATCACTGCAGAGCCCTCCGGGCTGCCGAGGATGGGGATTATCCCAGCCCAGCACGGACCTGCCCAGGATTTGCCAGGGTGGGCAGAGGAGCCCCTGGGACAAGGCTGGAGCTCCTGCTTTGCAGAAACCACTGCGACAGCTTTTAATAAAGGAAAAAAAGAAATAAGTTCTCTTTTTGTTGTTTTTCTTCCTCACTGAAGGCAGCAGAGGGAAGGCAGAGGGTTCTGCCCGTGCTCCCGGGCGCTCCCCGTGCCGGTGCCCCGGGGGGGCGGCCGAGGAGCGGCGGGACGGCTGGGACGGTGCCGGGCTGGGAGCTTCGGAAGGCTTTAAAGAGCTCGTCTCTGCACAGGCACGGGGAACGCTCTGTTTGCTTGAGTGCCGCTTCACAGAGAGCCCCGCTCTCCCACGGCATCTTCAAACACGGCGCTGGCGGAGCGATTGAAACCGCGGCTCGCCGGAGCCTCGGCCGGCTCGGTCCTGCAGGGACGGGACGGGGCCGAGATTAAATGTGCGCCGCTCCTTAGAAGCCTGGGCCTCTCCTGCCGCTGCCTCCCGTCACCGAGCTCTTAAAAAACCATCATTTCTCTGCCTTCCCTCCCTCCCAAACCCGTCCTTGGCTTGTGCCGGGGCTCGGGGAGCTGAGTGGCATCAGCCACCTTGGGTGCTGGGGGTGCTTGGGTGTACTGGGATGCTCAGGGGGCAGCAAGGACGGGGTTCCTGGGGGTGCTTGGGGTCCTGAAGTGGTGGGGATACTGAGGGTGCTGGGGGCCCTGGGAGTGCTGAGGGTGCTGCAGGTACTGGGGATACTGGGGTCCTAGGGGTGCTGGGATAGCTGTGGCTGCTGGAATTGCTGTGTGTGCTGGGGGTGCTGAGGGTTCTGGGGTGCTGGGGATATTGGGTTGCTGGGGGTACTGAGGTGCTGGAGATGCTGAGGGTCACTGGTCACTGGGATGCTGAGGGTGCTGGAGGTGCTGGGGGTATTGGGATGCGTGGAGTGCTCAGGGTACTGGGGTGTTGAAGGTGCTGGGGTGCTGGGGGTGCTCCAAGTGCTGATGGCACTGGGGTGCTGCAGGTTCTGGGGGTGCTGAGACCACTGGGGACACTGGAGGTCCTGGGGACACTGGAGATAGGGCGGTGCTGAGGGCGCTGGGGGTGCAGCAGCTCGGGGTGCACTCACACAGGTCTCAGCCCTGCTCCGCTGGTGCCCAAGTCCCTCCTCCCTGCCCCTCACCTGCAGCCACCGCCAAAAGGTCCCACCCGGGGGGCTCCCATGTGTGTCCAGCCCAGGGTTTTCCAGGAGCACCTCCAGCCGGGGCTCAGCCTCTCCCTCCGGAGGTCGCCGCACCAGACACGACCCTTCGGAGCGCCGCTCACCCCGGCAGCCACCTCGGACCTGCCCCTCACAGGCAGGGATGCAAATGAACGGGTTTGGAGCTTGTTGGATAAATACAATGTTTGTTCTTCCTAATGGATTTCAGCAAGATATGGTAAATATTAACTCCCAGGTGGGGCTAATGCATAATTCATCAGCAGGCTCAGACTGGCTCTGCCTCGCTCCTGATTAACATTGTGCTGGCTTCGGCTGGGGGAGAGTTAATTTTCCTCACAGTAGCTGGGATGGGGCTGGGATTTGGATTTATGCTGAGAGCAGAACTGAAAACCCAGTTATTGCTGAGCAGGGCTCACACAGCATCAAGGGCTTTTCTGCTCCTCACCCCACCAGTGAGTAGCTGGGCTTGCACAAGGAGTTGGGGACACACAGTCAAGACATCTGACTCCAAAGGACCCCACGGATGTCATTTGCTCCCTCCCAAAATCCCTCCAAAGGAGTTAAGAATGAATCTGAAGACCCCAGGCAAGTGGTCAAACAAGTACCAGCCAGGACCAGCGTTGGTACCCTTTCTGGGGAAAAAGATGGTTTTCAGTGACTAATTAATGCTCTGCCCTCTGTGTGCACCCTCCTCTCTGCATCAGAGTTTCCCTGTGCAAACCAGCCTGCCCTGCCCCCAAGTAACTCCCTGCTCCTCCATGGATCATCTTCCCAAATCCCAGTTATTAGGAGGGGTGGGCTTAGGAAAGGGTTAAGAGGTGAAAACCTCCTGCATCGATCCTTAGCCGTGTCATTTAACCCAATTAATTCCAGCCAAGTAAATAGGGTTTAAATTTCTGCTTAAGTGATTTGATAAATACGGGCCTTCACCTACTGCCCGTTAATTAGATGTCAATCCATGAACATGGCAAAAGCTGCCCCCAGAAGTGATTAGAGCCTCTCTCAAACACTCAGCCAGCAGAGGAGATCTGTCTTCCAGAGAATCCTGGCCTTCCACTTCTTCCTGGGTGTAAATTAACCTCCTGCCACCGTCTCAGTAGCCCCTGTGACCGCCGGGGGTGACACCATCGCCTTTGGTGGCAACATCTCACCGGAGCTGCTCCATCGCCAACCTCACCCAACTCATGCTCAAATTGGATTTAAGCCCAAGACTAAGAAGTCAAGGCTGGTGCACTGACTTACCACTGCCCAATTTTTTTCCCTCCCTTGAAGTAATCTTTGCCTTTGCACCCGCCTGGTGACAGCGCAACCAAAAGCCATCGTCCTAAATGAAAGAAGTGACATTCAGCAATGCAATTTAAGACCTGGGTAAGTCAGATGTTAAACACCTTAGGGGTATAATCTCCTTTTAATGTGAGCACAACTCCCATTAACATTAATAGGGGGTTGTAGGGCGCCTTCAAAAGGAGAATATGCACCTAAAAGTGCAAATTAGCACTTACAAACTCTATTGATAAATTATTAAAGTGCATCATTAAAGCGTAGCCACGCCCCCAGATCATTAGAGTGAGTCCAACCCTGCACGGGGCATGCGCAGGGCTCCCTCATTAGACCAGGACTAAAATGCCATTTAGTCACCAAAATGCAGCCAGTGTAAATATTGGCTCATCAGCCCTGCTCCAGCAGAATTTGGAGTTTTAAGAGCTTGAACTTCTCTTCCTCAAATGCAAATTAATGCAGGTCAACACTTAGAAATCAGTGTTGAGAAGGTAAATTAAAGCCCAACCCCCCAAACCTCTGGGACTACACCATCACCAGAGCTCTTTGTTGTTGTTTACGTGGCCCCACGACTGTGATGAACCAGCACCTCCCTCCTCTAGGGGATTCAGGCCTCAATTACCAGCTCTGCCACAACCCATTCTCTTCTCCTCACTTGCTCCAGTGAAGACCATGGGTGACACCACAGGATCATGGGATCCCGGGATGGTTTGGGATGGTTTGGTTTGGTTTGGTTTGGTTTGGTTTGGTTTGGTTTGGTTTGGTTTGGTTTGGTTTGGAAGGATCTTAAAGCCCATCTCATTCCACCCCCTACCAGTGGCAGGGACACCTTCCACTATCCCAGGTTGCTCCAACCTGGCCTTGGACACTTCCAGGGATGGGGAGCCTAGAGGTGGGAAGGAAGGATGCAGTACACACCTGGAACACTGGGACTGGGTGACTATTCCCGCTTCCAGCACTAACCCCAATCTCCAACAACAAGAGAAAGGAAAGCAGCACCAAGAAACAATCCCAGTGCTCCCAAACCCCAGGCTGTTCCGGTGGCACCCGGATCCTCTGGCCTGCCCCAGCAAATCCTGTCAGCCCGTTACCTGGGGCTCTTCAATTATTAACTGTCTTTGACATCTCATCCACATTAATTCCCCCCTTCCAGGACACTCTGCGTCTCTCAGATACTGCCCTTTCACTCTCCCTTTTGTTACATTAACCAGACCTGGGTGTCTCCAGCTTTCTTCATAATTCATGGCCCAAAGCAGAGACGCTTTTTGGTTGCCCTCTGCAGCCCCTGCAACCCCAGTGATGTCTCCTCTTCCACAGGGGGAGCAGAATTGTCGGCACCAGTCTCAATCAACCTCTCCAAGTCGGGTATTTATGGGAAGACAATCACCCTATAGCCCAGGGAGGGGTTCAGCAGGACGTGGTCATCCTTTCCTACGAGGGATTTGCTCATCTTGTGATGATTTTTAATGCACTATAAAGTATTTCCTCCCATGCTTCAATATTCAGATTGACGTGGTTTGTAGTAACCCAGTGACCAACATTCCTAATTCATAGGAATTGCCTTCAGTTTATATACCTAATTTATAGGCATTGTCTTCACCCTTCCAGGGATATTTTTTGAATTTTCAAAAAACAAACTATTTCTGCACCAAGGTTACACGGCACAGTGTTGTAACCACTGTCCTTACACACAAATCCCAAACACTAAACCCATTCCTGGAGCCATTAACCAAATTATTTTTGAAAATAAGAGTTATATTAATGTGGCTGCACAAGGAGTACAAGTCAAGGAAGCAGCACCTCAGTGGTGATCCTGGGTTTGAAGTGATGCCAATTCTTTATGCAGGTGAAGTGAGTGCAAAGAGTCCCAATTTTTGGAGCTAAATAAATGTACAAGTTAAACTGAGGAAGTTAAAACGGATCAGAAAAAGTATCCTTCGCTCGCGTGAAGAAAAACTGTTAAATGGCAAAAAAAAGTGACCAGGAGGTCTTCTAAAATTCAAATCCAAATTAAGCACGGTTTGGTTTTCAGACTAGTTTAGCTTAAACCCCCATGGTGTCAGTGTGGGGCAGCTGGTCCCCGTGGTGGGAGGGCTGGAGGTGGCAGCTCCAGGTGAGCTGTGCCTCTGCACATAAAACACACGCCAGGCCGAGCTGGGAACGGGAGAGGCAGAGGGAGATGAAGGGCACTGACACCTCCAGTGACGGCCTATAATGAATTTTTTAAAGTTTTCCA
Organism: Scytalopus superciliaris; assembly: GCA_013400415.1. Lineage (NCBI taxonomy): Eukaryota > Metazoa > Chordata > Aves > Passeriformes > Rhinocryptidae > Scytalopus > Scytalopus superciliaris. Next base: position 75,929 of record VXBX01003263.1, on the reverse strand, counting down.
GCCAAGAGCAATAAAGGTCAGCTCTCTTCCACTGAAGTCAGCTAATACTTTATTAAACCTGTTTGAAATGACATGAATACAGCAAAAGGGACAAGTCTGTGTTTGGTTACTGCTGAAATCGGGGTTGTCCAAACTCTCATCCTGCTCTCACCTCATACTCGGTTTGGTGCTTTTAGGATTGTTTCTAAAAATGTGCATTTTTGTGATGGCAGCTCAAAGAAGCTGAACCAGAGGATGATTAACAACCTGCAACCTCTCCTTTGCATCTCCCAGACGATTCGGTCCCCCCCAGCCCCTGCCTTGCCCTGAGCCCTGACTGGCAGCTGCTCCTCAGCCCACGAATCCACAAGCTTTTGTCAAAGAGCAGCTCCCTGTGTTGCACCGTGGTGGAAGACAAACTGAATGTCATCTCCACCAGCTCCTGCCAGCAGAAGGTTGGGACAAACCCCAGGAACTGAGCCTTTTCTCCTTGCCCTTCCTGGGGTCTGGGTTTGGGGACACCCAGAGGGAGAGCAGGTGAGGGGTTGGTGCACCATCAGCTGGTTGCTGGTTTCAGGTGCTGCTGCGATGGTATTTCCCAGGAAAGTTGAAAATACGGATTTTTGGGGTTGGGTCTTACCAAATTCAGCTCAGAGTAGGATTCTCCAGGTGAACCACCTGCCCAAGGACCTTTCCAACAGGCAGGGGTGTCACCAGCAGCCACCGGTGCCCACACCAACACCCCCCTCAGGAACACAGCCAGCCTCAGCCCCATTAAACAAGCTTTAATTATTCCACACATTGCACTGAAAACACTCTTCTCTTTTAAAAAATAATTATCCTGAGAAAACACGTTTTATCTCCCTAATAAGAAATCATTAATTAGGAGATGTTGACCCGATGAGCTGTGATAGTTGGTGGATGATGAACACTGCCTTTAATCAGACCTTTTACAAGCTAGTGGATGTTAACTTCTGGCTGTTAATTATTCACACCTTCAAGTATTCCGATGGTTGGAATATTTCATGAATGCCCTTCTTTTTATTTAATAGCGACGTTGGATTTTATGAGCCAGGAATTGCACTTATTAATTTACAGGCGTTTTGCACTTCCATGCCAGTCATTTAGCATTAGCTCTCTGTTTAAAAATAATAAATGACCCCTGACTCTCTATTGTCTGTCCTAATTAGCATATTGTCTTTTAAAGAGGAAAGCATGTTTTCTCTTCATTAACAGTAATATTACCTCGGAAGACAATCAGAAGGTCCGTGATCTAGAAGCTGCTGTGGACGCCAAATTACCTCCTCTAGCAGGACAAAATCAATTAACACCACCAGGGATGTCATTATTGTCACATTATGTCACCGGATATACTCCAGGGTAAATAAATGATTTGTGGAATTTCTAATGCCGCCGCTGGAAAGCCGAAGCGGAGCCACACGGGTGGTGGGCCCGGCTGGCCGGGGGGTCCGAGAGCCACAGTCCTGCCCTCCCCGGGGCCGGTCACATCGCTCCGGGGGCATCGAGGGGGAAAGGGCGGCGGAGCGGGGGCTGGTGGCACTGCCGGAGCATCGCCCGCCGTCCCCCGGCATGGCACAGACACGGACAGTGCTTGGGCGGAGGGGAGCGGGCACAGAGAGCGCTCAGGGCAGCCACAGAGATCTTTTCATGAACAATTCCTCCGCCAGCACTCCGTCCCTGTGTTTGCGGCTCCGCCGGGAGCCTCCAGGCTGCTCCTTGGCAGGGCTCCCCACCCGCACGCAGCGCCCGGGAGGGGCCCGTTTGGAAAGTGTCCCCCCAACTTCTGCGTTTTGCCCTGTGTCGGGGGGTATTTAATTAAGTCTGTTCTGTCCAACACGATCTGATGTCATTGTACAAGGAGATGTTCTTTGTTAGCAGCCCGCTTAGTTTCAGGCTCCTCTGTGTATTTGAAACCATGGTAACAGAAGAGTAAGCTAAAGCCAATGAGATAATGAGATATTCTCATTGTAATTGTGTTTCATGAGGGCACACGCTCCCATGGGTGCGATCCGACTGTCTTACAACTGCTCACAGAATTTAAGGGACAGGCACATCTCCGTGCGCTGCTGTTTTCCACCACAGCCCCGCACACACGCCCCGCACGGCGATTGCTGCTCCCAGCGCCTTCCAGCGAGTCTGGGGCGCTGGTACCGCAGCAAAGAGCGCTGCTAATAATGGCCAGTGTTTTTAAAACCCTCAGAACTTCAAGGAACTTCAGGTTTGAAAGGCATTAACGAGGCTGCGAGGTGCTGCTTTGCATGCTAATTGCGGCGGGCGCTGGAGGGGAGGCAGCGGGAGAGGGACGGGGCTGGAAGAGCCCCAGCCCTGCCTCCTTGGGGTGCTCGGGGAAGAGCCCGTGTGGAACAGCCATGTGGTCCATCCTCCTGCTCCCTGCAAGCGAAACCCAAAAGTTCAGCCGTCGTTTTAATTCTAAAACTTTCTAGAGGCGCTGAGGAAGGGAGGTGTTTGTATTCTTCCATGGAAAAGGGAGAGGAAACAAAACCCAGGGGGTGGGTTTTGGAGGGCCCTTGGTGAGGTTTTCGTTTTGCTCGCAAGTGAAGAGGGGCCGGCAGGGGCCACACCCGGAGCACTTCACACTTCAGAGGTCCTTTGAGTGGGGCACAAAAGCGAAATAGGAAATAGAATTTGGGGAATGGGGTGAAACAGGATCGGATCTGCTTCATGCCCTAATTGTCTTCATCCTCTAATTGGCTCCATCCTGTGTAACTCCCAGGAAATGTACAATGATCACTCTTTTGCCCGGAGCAGGACCACTTGGGATGGTGAGGGTGCATCCATGGAATATGGGATGGTCTCCTGAAAAAAGTCACAAAATGTGAGGGAAAACCCGTGTTTCCTGGGGCAGAAATAGCGAAGGAGTCCCTGGGAGCAGTGGTGGGTGATGGATCCTTGTCCTGCCTCGGCAGAGGCCGGAGCTGCTCCAGCACCCAGGGCAGGCACAGGCAGGGGAGCAGCCACAACTTGCTCCACATTGTAGTCAGGGATGATTTTTATTAATATTATTATTGCTGTTACTTCAAAGAGTACACTTCTGATGTGGGGACAGCTGACAAGATAAATTATATCTGTTGTCAGCTGCATGTATAGACCTTTGTGAGATTTTAATTAAAACCAGGCTCCCCGTCAGCCCCTTGTGCATCTTCCCCAAAGCTGGGGCTGCCAGCACTGGCACCCACACAGCCACCACACCATTCCAGCTCCTTCCCACACCACAGAACTGTTGGGTGGATCTCCCGCACACCAACAATTAGTGCCTGTGTTTGTTTGGGGTCAAACGAGACCATGATATTAGATGTAATGGGTACCACTTCTCAGTGCACTCCCCATTAAGGTTGTCTGCAAATTAGCACCAAAATGGACATAATCAGAGATAAAAATCACCTCTAACTGTCTAAATATGCTGTGACTTTCTCCCTAGCATGGAGCCCAAAGGAAAGCTATTTTTGATTACACTCTTAAAGGAGGACTATTTCCAGCTCTGTGGTTTGAAGCCTCAGCAATTCAGTTCCAATAAGCAGGTAAATTCCCACAGTGGGATATGTCAGAGGAAACACTCTTAGGCAATACTTTGAAACAACTGCCTGTCCAGCCCCAGACATGTGGGGTGGGACAGGCAGCTGGAGAGGTGCTGGAAAACCCTGGGATGTGTCCTGCTCTCCCAGCACAGGGATCTGTTTTGTCCTGCTGCAGGTGGTGAACCCAATGACCTGTGTCCAACCACAGGACAACAGAGACTCTTAGGAAAGGACATTTGGAAAACACAGAATGGTTTGGGTTGGAAGAGACCCTAAAGATCATCCATTCTACCCCCTGCCATGGGCAGGGACACCTTCCACTAGCCCAGGTTGCTCCAAGCCCCATCCAGCCTGGCCTTGGATTTACTGATCCCATATTCACCCATGTGTGACACTGCAATGACTTTGGAGATTCACTGATTTAACCATGCCCAGGGTAACCCCATCAGGTATTTTGTCCTTCCACGGTAGGAGCCTCTTGCCCCTTAATCACTTCACAAGCCCTGAAACCCCAGAAAATGCCCCCAGATACCCAGAGCAGTGCTGAGAATTTCAATTCACCTTCACAATTCCGTATTTACTCATCTCAGCAATTTCCCCCTCCAGTTTGTTGTTACAGCTACAGATCTCAGTTCAGCACTTGTAAAATAAATCTCTTATCAGAGCTTGTGTGTAATTACTGCTAAATGCATGTGGTTTATTTCCAATATCAGGATCCACATTAGGCATCAAACCCACTTTGGATGCAGCTATAACTGCACTTTATGACTCTGTCATTTACTGACTTGAAGCAACAAATATTTAATGTGACAGCGACACTAAAACACGGCTCAGCCTGTGCTGTAATCTGCATTTCCAGGATGCACACACTGGCTGGGATGCAGCTTGGCTGCTCTGGAAAACCTTTGCTGCTGAGACACGGGGAGCCAAGGCCTGTGTCACGCTGGCAAGGGGAGGGCAAATATTTTTAGAATACTCATGTAAACAAGCTGCTGGGCTTAGCCTGGATTTCAGTGGAAACAGTCACGAGTCAGGATGCTTTTGAAGGTGTGCAGTGGCTGTCAGGCACAACACCCAGCTCTTGTGAGAGTTACAATTTATGGAACACCTCTGGTGAAGGTGCTGCTTTTATGGGAGCACGAGAGCACCTGGATTTTCACAGCACTCACTGGCTTTGGTGATGCCCACAAATGACACCAGGGGAGAGGCCATACTGAGCACCAGCCCTGTGGCTCCATCCCTCCTCCCCAGCACTGCCCTGGGCCTTTCCTGGAGCCAGGGGTTGGGACCTGGTTGTGATCACCCCTTCACAGAATCACAGAATCCTTCAGGTTGGAAAAGCCTTCCAAGATCGAGGCTAACCATCCCCCAGCCCTGCCAAGGCCACCACTGACCATGTCCCCAAGTGCCACATCCACAGGGCTTTGAAATCCCTCCAGGGACGGGGATCCACCCGTGCTCTGGGCAGCTGTGTCAGGGCTGGGTAACTCTTTTGGTGATGGAATTGTTCCTATTACCCAACCTAAACCTTCCTTGGCACAAATTGTTACTGGGAGACACATCCCCCCCCCGGCCCCCCCCTCCTGGCAGGGAGTTGCAGAGCCAGAATGTCCCCCCTGAGCCTCCTTTTCTCCAGGATGAGCCCCCCCCCCTGCTCCTCACCAAACCTGTGCTGCAGCCCCTCTGGTGGGTGCTGGGGCAGAGGCAGCCCTGGGTTTCTCCTCCCCCTCAGGTCAGGTCCTGCCCTGGGAGAGCTCTGGAAGTAGCTCTGCCTTTGGGATGGGCTCACGTGCAACTCCTAAGGTTTATGAGGTTTGTAACGTTTTATGAGTTCTAAGGAGTTTTATGAAGTTGGATCCAAGTTCCTCTAAACTTCCAAGGTCCCTGCAGGATGCTGACAGTGGGACTCATTGGGCTGAGAGTGTTTCCCAGATCAGCCCCTGCCCTCTGGCACTGCTGAGAAGTGACAGCACGTCGGTGCCACCACCCTGAGCCCCTGCTGGCCATCTGCCCCACCATCCCCACGTCCCCTGGTGAGGGAACAATATCCACCAGCCCTGAGCCGGCACGGAGCATCTCCTCTTACCCAGGATCTAAGGGGTGTGTGGAGCACCTGGAGAGGTGGTGTGATGGATGGAGGATGTCGGGAAAATCATCCCCAAATTAATTTTTTGGGCACGTTTAGGAAAGCTTAATAGCAGCAGTGTGGAGGAGGAGTGCTGAAAGGACCCACCCCTCGGGGACCTGGGTGGGCAGAGATGTTTCTGCAGCAGTGAAGCCAAAGCAGGAGGACCCTCCATGGCCCAGGTGTGGGGCTGGCATGGCCAGCTCTGCCCCCTGAGCCACCCACATCCACCACATCCCAGGCCCTCCCATGTGTACAGATGCACCAAAAAGGGTTATTTTAGGAGTTGTTTGATTCTGCCCAGAAAGAAACGCGACTCAAATGGGAGTGCAACCCCTTCTTTCTCCTTCTCCAACATGCCCATGCACAGAACAACTTGCCAAGAGCCTTCCTGCAGAATTTACTGCAGAGAAAGCTCTTTGACAGCCTTGTACAGGAAATCGGAGTTGTGTCGTGGCTTTTTTTAATTTAAGCAATACACACAAATCAAGTGTATTTATTAAATCAGTGTATAGTCACTTTTACAAGGAAGTGTAATTTAAAAACAGACATAAAAGATTTCTGAAGTACCGATACACATCTCTCTTGGACAAATGTTATTTCAGGGATTTATGATAATCCCCCTTCTGAAAGAAAAACGAAGCTAATTGAAACAAACTTTGTACTTTCTATTAATGCCATTCTGACACAGCCTGTGCTGCCAGTTATAAAGTGACACTGAAAGCTGATGCTGTTCTCAACAACACCACGGCTTCTCAGTTTTATGTACTTTTTAATTTCCTCTGTGGAAAATCTGTTCTTCATAAAAGGGCTGCTAAAAAATGTGGAAAAAGTTGATTCATTCCATATTTACATTCTTGCTGGTACCTGGAAAAGAACCAATTACCAAAGTGAGCCAAAAGAGAAGTTAGAAAAGTAATTTAGAAAAGTCATCTTCTGACAGGCTCTGCTCAGAAGTGCCCTGGGAAAGTTCTGCTCTGATGGCAAACACCTTCCATCCTAATAGGATTTGGATGCTCAGCCTCTCACTTGTGCAGCCTCGTCCTTGCCACCCCTCCAGACCCTCCTGAGCTGGAGGTGGCTCTGGGGAGGGGCCTGGACCCCCATCCCAAACCTGAATTCAAACTTGGACTGGAACCCGAACGTGATCTCAAACCAAGACCTGAACTTGAACTCAAACCCAACCCCAAATGCAAATTCCAAAACAAACTCAGCCCTGAATCTGAAACCAACCCAGCCTCAAACAGGAACCCAACCCAAACTCGATGGTGAACCCAACCAAAACCTGAATCTGAACCCAAACCAAAACCAGAACCAAGCCCAAACCTGAACCCAGCCCAAACTCAAACCCAAGTCTAACCCTGAACCTGAGCCCGACCCAAACCAAAACTCAACCCCAACCCAACCTCAAACAAATCCAAATCCAACCCAACCGGGCTCCCGCACAAACCCAAACCCCAAACCATACTTGAACTTTAATCCAAATCCCATCTCAAACCCCAACATTTCTCAGCCCAGCAGATCAGGGCAGGGTTGCTGTGCCTGCAGAAGAGCCCAACTCCCATCAAACCCTCAGCACCACCTGCACTGGCTTAACTCACAAAGTAAAAACCCGAACAATTGAATTCTCTGAAGGAGGACAAAGAAAGGGGGTTGCTTGTCTTAAACTGGAATTTTGGCATCGCTGACATGCACCCTGCTGGATTGGTCCCTGGTTTTTGGCCAGTGTTCCCAGTCCCAGCATGCCAGCAGGCAGAGATGCCTCCCCAAGCCCCGGCTGTGGCTGCTGCCACCTCCAGCCCCAGCAACTCTTCCCTCTTTCCCTCAAAGTTGCACGTAAGTGGATGCGACTTGCTAAAAAAACCCTCCTCTCTGAGGGGGGGGGTTGTTGCAGCTTCTGTGTCTCCAGTTTGTTACTCAGTTTTGCAGAAATACCCTTTTTTCCCCAGGCCTGGGTTTAATAAAGCCTTGCAGTGGTGTCTGTGCCGTGTGGTCGCCCTCGAGGTTCCTTGCTTGGGGCTTGTGCGGCTCCAGCGCCGCTGGGACCGGACAAGGGTTTATTAAATTCTGGTAGAGGAAGGAAAGTAGAAAGTTGAATTTCCAGCACTAATATGATTTTTATTCTTCTCCCCCCCTCCCCCTAGCCTGTTGGTTTCTGAGTCTCGTTTCAAGCAGCAGCTTGATGGACATGCCGTGGTGCTGCAGCTCCTCGTTACAGGAGAAAGGGAGAACCCTTGTCCCACTTCTTGCTCCACACACTTGTGATTGTGGACACAGTGAGCTGGAAAGTTCTGCCTCGTGGGCTCAGGTTCTGGCACCCCGTACCTGTGATCTTTGTTTGGTTTATTTTGGTGAGGAATTAAACTCATCATCAGTGCCTGGCAGCCCCATTGCTGCTTCCCTGCCACAGCCACACCTGGAGGACATGGGGAGGATCAAACCCCCTCCTTGCAGGTGTGGGTGAAACACTCTCAGAGAAACTTCCCACATTCAGGAGAACTTGGAAAGCAAATATTTGGTTTTCCTGAAGAGGGGGGGAAAGCCATTCCCCAGTCCTGCCCCTGCCCTGGCCACGGAGCCATAGGGCTACAGGCCGAGGGGGGTTTGTGGTCCCTCATCCAGCCCACAGACCTGGCTCAGGGTGTGTGGCTTGGGGTGCAAACCCTGGCTCAGAACCCTCTGGGGATCCCAAAATGCTCATCCAGATTGACCCATCGATCCAGTGCCCGATTCCCAGAGATGCCACAGCAGCTCCTGCCCAATAAACACGGCTCGGAGGAGATACAGGAGCATTGATCTGACACTAATAATCCTTTGCACTTCCACAGGGCTTTTAGGGGCTCTCTGGGTTTCTGGCTTTGCTGTTCACATCCTCAGCCTTAAAACAGCAACTGCTCTGGCACTCACTTACTCACTCACACACACACACACACACACACACACACACACACACACATCCATGGGAGAACCGCAGCCCTCAGGCTTTTAAAGTAGCAACAACTAAAATTGCTTCACAGGCAACAGGTTTCTCGGGCTCCCTGCCCCAAATCCTGTTTGTAAATCCAGCCTCTCGTGTTCCTCACAGCAAGCAGCGAGTGGGGAAGTTGGTTTGTGGCCTCCAATTAAGTTAGGATTGATTTTATTTTATTTTTTTTCCTACGGGCAGACTGAAGAAATATGTCTAGTTAAAATTGCTTTAACCCCGTTTTAGAGGATGCACATTTGTACTGGATTTAGCACATAGGCTGTTGGTGTTGCTATTTTAAATTAACTAAAAAAATCAATTGGAAAAAGCAGCTTCCACAGCTGCAGAAAACTGTGGGAGCTCCAATATCTGCTCCGAGGACGCATCTGCAACTTCTTAAATATTACAGGAGTTTACATGAAACACGGAATGTGGGGGCTTTAAACTCACTCAGCTAAAATATACCACCATGGCATTAATGAAATATAGTATTTTATATATNTGTATTATATATATATATGTGTATATATATATATACATGTGTGTGTGTGTGTGTGTATATGTATATGTGTATATGTATATATATGTATATACACATACAGTCTATCACATGTATACATATATATCATATATACAACATACAATCTACTTCATCTTTCTCCTTCTCCTGCCCTTCTTTTTCTTCCTTGTCTTCTTCTCCTTTTTCTTCTCCCTCTTCTTCCTCTTCCCCTCAGTATTTTTTCATTCCCATCCCTCCCATTCCTCCTTCCCATCTCCTCCTGCCCATTTCCACCGACCAAACCCAGAGCACTAAATGTGCCTTTTTGGAGCTTTCCCTGCCTGCTCTTACCACAGTTTCCAGGAGACAGGGCCCAGGTAATCCACGGGCTAATATGGCCCTTTGGCATTAGGGCTGGCAGGTGAAATGCTCTAATATGTTTGCAGAATTTAATGGCAGGAGAAAAGCAAGGAGGGAGAGCCACGGGCTCTGCCAGCTGTGCAGCCTCCCCTTCCCCCTCGGAGATCCCCTCCCAGTAAGGCTGTGGGTTGGCTGTGGGATTGCTGTGCTGGCTTTGGTGTGCAGGTGATTTCCCGTGGTGAGGGGTTCCCGCAGTGCCCGCCCAGCGGGGCTTATTGTGTTTGCTGCATGCTTGGATAGAAAACCATTGACAGGAAATCAATGGGGCTCCCTGTAAAATATCTTGACTATAAAGATTTTTCAGCTCTATCAGACACACGCTGTGTCTGCTGTGTCTCCAGGCTGTTCCCCTGACATGATGATTGTACTAATTGTCCGAGTGTTTGATTTCATTTGCCGTGGGAGCCAGGAAAGGGCAGCAATTCCTGCCTAAGGGATTTCAGCTGGAGTTCAGGGAAAGAAAATTCAGTGCATGTAGGAAACTGCAGGGTAGAATCCCTTCCACAAATTTGACAAGACCAGTCCAGCGTCCCCAGGGCTGCTCCCCTCTGTCCCACTGTGCTCCCTGTGCACACACATGTTCCTATGGCTGCTGCAGGATGTCTTCCTTCACAGGAAACACAACAGCAAAAACTCTGGTCTGAAGCAAATGCCTCTCAGAGAGTCCACAGGTGTTTTGTTCTTGGGCCAGGGATGTCCTTCAGCCTGTAAAGCTCCTTTTCCTGCTGGGGTTGCACAGCTCTTGCCCATGCTCAGCTCTTTGTGCCTCCTCCTGCACCGTGACCACCCTGACACCTCTTGGAGGTGATGCTTCGCTGAGCAAGGCTGGCCACAGCTGTCTGGAAGTCCTGCAGCAGGGCTGGCTGTATCCCTGGGGAGCCATCTGGAAGCCCTTTTGCTTCCCTTCATGGTCATACCAGACTGGTGGCCCATAGTGATGTTGTGGTCATAGAACCATTAAGGCTGGAAAAGCCCTCAAAGGTCATTGAGTCCAAATGTTAACTCAGCTCCACCATGCTCACCACTAAATCATGTCCCGAAGTGCCACATCCACACTTCCAGGGACTGTGATTCCACCACTGCCCTGGGCATCCTGTTCCAATGCCTGACCACCCTTTCCATGAAGAGATTTTTCCCTAATACCTAATTGGTGTTGGTCCTTCATCCCTTCTCCCCTGGGTTACAGAGGACATTCCCCTCCTCCAGCCTTGCCACACTCTACTAGTGAAGGTCTTCCTGCTCCTCCAGGGCATCCAGGTCCTCATGATGAAGAGCCTCCTCCCAGTGAAGGCTTCCACCCTCTGGTTTAACCAAGGTCTTCTGTGAGGAATGTGGTGTGAGAGACCACCAGAGAGGGTGAACATGTGGTAAAACCAGGGTAAAACCTACCTAATACCCATTTCCTTAATTAATCTTCTTATCCAACAAGGCCCAAAGATTTGCACACTGGAGGGCACACAAATGGTCTGCAGTTGCCTTATTTGTTTTTTTTTTTAATTAATGATTTTTGTATGATGGTGTTGTATCACATTGAGGGTTTGCTGGAAGTCTTTGGAATTCTCTGTGCTGGCTCTTCCCACCCTGGGGGGGATGATCTGCTCCCCCTGTTCAGAGCCCCAGGGAGGGGCAGCACATCTGGGACACCTGGGAGCACTTCCACGAGTGCCAGGGACTGCTCCAAGGGGGAAAAACTGGAGTGTTTTACATATGGCAAGGAAACAAAGGAAAAAAATGATCAAGCTTGATTTCTGTGCTCTCCAGTAACTGCCAGGTGATGAGAAAGAGAGTTCATGTGATGAAATTAAGGGCAAAGAACTCTAAAGCCATCAAAGGACATATTTCTCCAGCTTTTAAAAGGCTGGGCCAGTGATTTCATCTGTACTAACACCACATGGCATGGTCATCCCAAGCCTTTGGGGGGAAGGCAAATACCAGAGCAGACCTGCATGAGCACATCCAGTAAAACTTTCTCTTATTCCCAGAAAAGTTGTTTGGTTTTTTGGCAAAGTAAAATCTGCTGCTGTTTTCCAGGAGGACTAAGCACAACAGATGTGCTGTCTGAGCTCAGGATCTCTGTGTCTATCTCATATATTTCATATAAAGTTGCTTTTATTAGAAATATATGATGCCTTAGGTATCTTAAGAGCTTCAGAAAATGGCCCAGTATGAGTCCCTGCCTAAATGTGTCTTTGCACCAGGGGCTGTCACACTATTCTGGCCAGCAAGGAGTTGAATCTGCAGCACACACACACACACACACACACACACACACACACACAAATTTTAAACCTGGCCCACAATGTTTGGCTCCGTGAGGGGGCACTTGAGCTCTTTAATAAAGAACTGAATCCATAAATGGAAATACATTTGGGTGTTCAGTTCATTTTTGATTTTTGTGTGCTGGATGTTGCTGGGTGTTACACAGACACCAGCAGTGTGCTGGAAACCAGGGGCTGGCTCTGCATTCAGAGGAGAGAGATGATATTCCACCATGGGATGGGATGGAAAACCAGGGATCAGTGGGACCCCCTGTAAAGCCTTTCCTGAGGATTCCAGAGGGTTCAGCCCCACTAAACCTCCCTCTGGCGGGCTGGCAGAATGGATACAGCACATTAGTGTGTGTGGAGAGCAGGGTTAGGTGGGGTATTGGAGCAACCTGGGCTATGGAAGGTGTCCCTGCCCGTGGCAGGGGGTGGAATGGGATGATCTTTAAGGTCCCTTCTCAACTAAACCATCCTGGCACTCTGTGACCATCCCAGCGAGGCTGGAGGTGCCTGTGCACTTGGAGGTGCTCGTGTGTGTAGATTTATCCTGGGAGCAGCAGAAGCAGCTTTTAAGGAGCCACGAGAGGGGTGAGACGCTGGTTTCCCAAGCCCATTCCTTGTTTAAACAAACCTTTGGAAGAGCCACGGCACCGCGTGTCCTGTTTCACTGCACGCCGTGGGGCTGGAGCCCGGTTAATAGGAGGTTAATTGCGAAAGCAATGGCCTGCGATAAAAGAGGGGAGCGTTTCCCCCTCGGAGCAGCCCCGGGCTGGCCACTGACACCTCCCCGTGCTGTTTGGATAGAGAGGGGCAGAACAATCCCAATATTTCAAACAGCACTCAGGCGGGGCCGCTCTAATCGCTGCCTGCTAGACCTGCCTCTGGTCACTAATGCATTCAAACATCGTTAATGACACCGGGGGATGACAAGATAAGGACGGGCTGGGAACCAGCGACTCCACAAAGGCATCGTGGCGGGGGTAATTATAGACTCGCAGGGGCGTCTGGCCCCGCGCAGTGCCCAACATGGAACTGCGTGTCCCGCTCAGCCCCCCAGATAACCCCGGCTGTGGAGGGGGCTGCATCGCCCCTCTCCTTCCGCTGACATGTGCCGCTGTTAACATGAACCAATTTGCGGCGAAGGAATAACTCCTATTCCCCTCGATTAATTAGACAAATTAATTAAAGCGTTCTTTGGTGCTGGGAATCTATTCCCCATTCAAGACTAGGATGCTGCAGAGATTTCGCTAAATGGTTCAGAGAAGGCTTATTAATCCTGAAATGAATTCTATCAAGCCCCATAAAGCCCCAACTTCAAGTGCATTTGCAGAGAAAAAAGCTTTGCAAATCAGATAGGAAAGCTACAAAAGTGCTGAGTATTATCATAATCTGGGTAGTGTTCAATTTGACACTCTTATGTCAAGATATTAGAAGAGAATGAGCAAATGGCCTGATAAATATGTACTTAAAGAACAACAGTCCTTATAATCAGTTAATTTCTATTTATCTTATGATACCCTTTTCCACAGAAACTTGTATTAGAAAATAAATAAGATTACAGGGTAATTCTGAGAGCTCTGAAAACATAAAACACTTGTGTGCCTTTAAAGACAGAAGTCGTGTTTTATTGTTCAGCTCTTCAGTGGCAACATCCTCCATACTGTGACATTGGATTGGCTTCTGCAGTGACTGGTACCATCAACTCCCCCACCACGGGCACCTTCTCCCTGCACCCCCTGCCCCGTGCCCAGGGGCAGGGCCTGATCCTGGCACAGAGAGCTTTGGGATGCACCCCAGCCCCGTTCCCAGCCCAGCTCTGCTGCCAGGCCCTGTGCAGATGGGGTGGGGAAGGACTGGGTAGGGGATGGCATGGGGGTGGGACAGGATGGGATGAGGGTTTTCACACTGGAGATGGTGGTGGGATGAGGATGGGATAGGGATGCACTGGGGACAAGGAACACCAGGACAAGGATGGGACAGGAACAGAGACAAGGGCGAGCAGCAGCCCCAGCAATGGGTTGAGCCCAGGCAAGGCAGGACCCACGAGCCATAACTCCCTCTCTCCTGCTGCCCCTTGGGCTAGGCAGGGTTTTAGGTCCAGGAGCAGCCACAGGGAGGGGTCAGAGCTTGGAGAACTATGACAAACCTGGGCGATTTCTTCTGCAAACCACGTTGCATTGAAGGAAAAAGCCTGTGTGAGGGAATTCTTGGTTTGTGGCTCTGAGCCTGCTCAGGCACGTGTCTGAGAGGGCTTTAAGGCAAAATCCCTAATCAGAGAGGCTAAAGAAAAGCCTTAAAAGCTTCAGGATGTGACCCAGGCTAGAAACAATAGCCAGCCCAGAAGAAATGAGTTTATTATCTGGTCGAAAGGGATTTTATTGACTTGTGAAAAAAAAAAGAAGTCGTATTTAATATTGAAGTATAACTTTTAAAAACAGAGATGCTGACTCTATAAAAATGTGCTCTCGAGCTGAGACCTTGACTCCAAAGTGTAATCCAGAGATTTTTTATAGCTGTGCTATAAATCATCAAAATTAAATGTTTGCATTAGCAGCGGCGGGAGAAGCCTATGCAGAGTGTGGGGATATGTCACCCAGCACAAAGCACAGGAACTGCAAAGACCCTCGGCTGGTTCTGGCCTGGGGAAGGTGTGTGGAAGGCACAAACCTCTATTTCTACTGGGGTTTGCTGTTTCTCTGCGGGTTTTTCCCCAGTGGGGCAGCCGAGGCGTGGGGCAGCCCCCAGTTCCATGATTGCTGGCACATCCTCCCCTGGGACTGCATCCCACACTGCCAGGGCTGGGTGCTCTCGGGATGGGTGCAGGAGCAGGGTGGACAGGGGTTGCCAGGCAGGAAAATGAGGATGAAAAGGTAAATGAGGGTTTTTGTCCCCGCTTTACACAGTGGGTACCAGGCGGGCAGCCAGGGGACCTTGCTGTGTCTTTCTGAGCCGTTTCTCCTCAGCAATCATGGGATCAATATCATCTTTTGCCAGGAAAATAAGCAGATCCTCCTTGCCAGCCTGGCCTGGAGGGTTTGCAGCCCTGTCCTGTGTGCAGCAGGATTTTCAGCGCTGTCCTGCACGTGAACCCCTTCCCATGTGCTCTCCGGAGCCCGGCCAGCCAACCTGTTAACATCCTCTCCTTCACACTCCCCCAACGAGCCAGCTGCTCTGCCTAGCAAAACACAGCTGGGGAGGCTCACAAGCAGAGAATGAAGGCTTGCTGCAGCCGCTCCAGCTGGGCAGTGGGAGAGCAGCGGGTCGTCCATCCTGCCGGGATGTGCTGCCCCACCAGCACCGCGCCGGGCAGGCATCGCCTCACGGGGCTCAGCTTCTCACTCAGGGTCTAAACCCTTTCTCAGGGTTAATTCTGCCAGTGTGATCTAACTAAGCAGAGAAGTGTGGGTGACAGATTGCTCATAGAGGCATAAACACATCCTTCCCAGGCAGGAGTGGGGGCTGGAAGTGCCCAGGAACCCCTTCTGTGCCCCCATTCCCACTGTGGGGCTATTTGGGGCTGATCCCCAGCACCTGAGCAAGCTCCATGTCCCTGGGCAGGAGGGGATGGGGAGATGAGCCCGGACATCTGACACACCCTCCTGCTGTGACTCTGCTTCGGGGAGAGGGGAGAGAGGGCTCAGTCCCTCCATCTGGCGTGTGCATCAGCCCAGGGTCCCCTGGGTGTGGATCCATAGCAAAACTCAATTAGGAAACGAGACCTGGATGTGAAGGACTATTGTATTTCAAGTATTTTTATAATTAAATCCGAGAAGGTGGAACAGGGTATTTATGGAGGGCCTTCAGAGAACTTTTCCCCGTGCACAGAGGAAGGGGGTGTTGAAGAGTTTGTTTTATGTATGGCTCCATTGTTTTCACAGAGCACAATGGGACAAAGGTCTCTTAGAGGTCAGGATCCCAAATGCACATCATCAGCATCATCGTCATCATCATCATCATCATCCCCCTGCAGTGCCACTGGTTAAAGCCCATTCACTGCCACCCCGTGCCAAGGGCAGGGACACCTCCCACCAGCCCAGGTTGCTCCAAGCCCCATCCAACCTGCCCTTGGACACTCCCAGGGCTGGGGCAGCCACAGCTTCTCTGGGCACCCTGTGCCAGGGCCTGCCCACCCTCCCAGGGAGGGATTCCTTCCTAACATTTGATCTAAATCTCTCCTCCTTTAGTTTAAAGCCTTCCTCCCTTGTCCTATCACTACCTGCCCATGTAAAAAGTCACTCTTCCTCTTTTTTTAAGCCCCCTTCATGTCCTGGGGCTTCAGCTTTGTGCTTCTCCCCTTGAAGTCCTGCAATCAGAGGAAAGTTATTCCTTTTCCACATCCCTGACTGAATTATTTCCCACTTGCAGAGCTGCTGCCTACAGGATATAATCACGAGCACAGTAAATCACTGCGCCATGTCAAACTGCAAGTGGTTGTGGAGTCAGATCTGGAGTTTAAATCTACGCCTGACTGTGTATTTTATCTCAAATGTACTTTTTAATTTGTCCATCTGAAATTATTCTAAATTTAAGGGGTATCCAGCAAGAAGAGGAAAAGGTTTTTTTAAGTAACTGTGGTTATTTTTCTGCCAAAGCCTCTGCAAGAAATGTCAGCCCAGCTCTGGAGTTGGGGCTGTGCTCGGGACTTGGCGTCCTGTTTCTGCAGGCACAACCTCCCCTCTGCTCTTGCCTGTGAACAGTGTGCACACACAATTCTCATCTGCAAATTGCATTTCTGTTGCTTGCACAGATATGTTTAATGCCCACCATGATTTAAATACTTTTTATAAATCCGCCTGCATTAAGAAGCTGGTGTGATGGACACTGTTAATCATCCAAACGAGTGGGTGTTTCAATGTTCTCTGTAGCAGGTGAGTATTGGATGTGCAGGTGATGTCCATGATGGGGGCAGCCCTGTCAGTGTGAGCAGCAGGGAGGGGACAGGGAGGGACGATCCCCTCAGCCTTGTCCTTGAGGCTCCCCTTGCTGAGGGCGGCGGGAGGGGGATAAGGAGGACTTGGCTGGGCTGATGCAGGAGCAGAACAATCCAGTCCCCAAACCAAGACGTCTTGGCGGCGTCTCAGCCGCTCCCTGGGGCTCACCGGGCCGGCCGTGCCCGTATCCGGCTGCCAAGGAGAAGGCTCCGCACGGGAGCCGCGCTGGAGCGACATTCGTGCCGAGGAGTTTGCATTGTCTTCAGAAAATAATCTCCACTTCAGCATTCCCCCAGAGTTTTCCACATGTGGGGCTTCCCTGCACAGCCAGGGGGTGGGAAGGCAGCTCTGCCGGCACCAAACCCTGGTGCTGACTTCTCATCGCACGCCACGGCACTGGCACCCGCTGGCCAGGCAAACCACGGGTCATTGTGTCTCAATTTGCACATTAGAAAATAACACTCTGTCAGAAGGCACTATCTTTAAACCACAAACGCCAGAAATAACAATTGTGTTACATGAATGCATTATATGTGTTCATGAATACATAATAAAGTTCAATTTGCCATTATTTATCACATTACTTAAAATTAAATTGAATTTATAGTGCAAAAGAAAAGAGTTTTGTGTGCTTTTTTGAAAATAATGCAAAATCTGTCATGCTGTTCACAAGGCATTTGTATTAGCACCAGTGTATACAGATTAATTTATTTATTGTCATTAAATTATCACTGCTTCCCATTGTTCCTTCATCCTCGGGGACAGGCCTCGCTCTTTCATGTAGTTTTTAAGAACTAAAGCGTCACATGGGCAAATAATGCATGAAAGGGTCACAGTGGGTTGGGTTGTCTATGGTTTGGAGTGCTGGAAGAAGTTAAAACCCAGGAGTTGGGGGAAGCCACCATGTTGGTGTTACCATTGGCATTGACATTGATGTTGGTGTTGGTGTTGGCACTGGCATTGGTAGTGGTGGTGGTGGCATTGGCATTGACCATGCCATTGATGTTTGCGTTGGCATTGGTGCTGGCATTGGTGCTGGCGTTGGCAGGGCCCAGGACAGAGGGAGGCATCAACCACGGAATGTGTGCTGAGACTGCTGGAGGCGGAAGGGCAGCAAACCCTCACCCCATTAACACACATCCCAAATCCTGGCAACTCCAGTGCCTGAGCACCCGCTGCCTTTCGTGCCCGGCACAAACACCACATGGGTCCCAGCCAGGGCTGTGCCCAGGGAGCCCCTGTCCCTGGCACAGCGAGGAGCAAATGCCAGCCCCAGCTGCCCCCGCCCAGCTCTGCCTTATCGCTGTGTTTTGTGCTCCGGCCCAAAATAATCGTTTGTGAATAGAGCTCTAATTACATTATGGCTAATCCATTTTGCTCTCTGAAGCCGGTAGTCAACAGTTTATTCTCTCACCTCAGAGATGAAACCGAATGTCAGTTTTGGAGATAACACTGACATGAACTTCTGTATCAGGCAAGTAGACAAATACCATTATAATCATTTATAATCCTTTAAAGCTGTGACTGAGAAGTGGCATTTGGACTGGATTTAAACTTGGCGTTGTCCGTGCAGAAGATTAACCGCTCCATAAGACTTTGATTTCTGAATATTGCCCATTAGAGAGTTTTGACATAGGAAATTGAAGTATTATATATAGTTTTAACGTGGTTAACAGAGTCTGACACAAACAATAACATTCCAACTTCAGTTAATTCTTTCGCATCCCATTTACAGCAGGGAAAACTCGGCTGGCGTCTGAAAAGCACCCCAGCAGGACTTTGAAGATTATTCCTGCTGGATGGGAATTGCACATCCCGACTTCCTTTGTGCTGTTGCCGATCGCTATCGACGCTCTCCAGGAGCTGCTCGGCCTCAGCCAATGAGCTGCTTGTGGAACGAGCCCAGGGCCAACACCAGCCCAAGAAATGACAGAATCACAGAGTCACTGAGGTTGGAAAAGCCCTCCAAGATCATCAGGTCCAACCATACTCAGCACTGTCAAGGCCACCACTAACCCATGTCCCCAACTGCCACATCTCCATGACTACTAAATCCACCCAGGGATGGGGACCCCCCCCACTGCCCTGGGCAGCTGTGCCAGGGCTGGACAGCCCTTTCCTTGGGATTTTTTCCCTAATATCCAAAGTAAACCCCCTCTGGTACAACTTGAAGCTGTTTCCTCTCATCCTCTCACTTGTTACTTGGAAAAAGAGCCCTACCCCCACCTGGCTACAACCTCGGGGGTTCCCCCCATAGAGTCTCGTTGCACCCCTGTGCCCCATAACTCCCCAAGGGGCTTCCCAAGGGATGTCATGGTGGCTCCGGGGGGTTTCTGGGAAGTGCCCTCTGTAGCTCTGGGGGCCCAGGTGGGACCTTACAGACATGGAGTCTGCTGGGTAGAGCAAAGCAATGGCCCGAGTGCTCCAGGGGTTGGAGTTCATCCTTCCGAAGTGCTTCACAGGGGCTGATGGCAGAAACAGCACTGACTGCTGATGAAGAAATGGATCTTATCCAGTGACACTGGATTTTCTTGTGGACTTCTGCAATAAAACTGCAAGTTGCAAACATTACCCACACGGAGGTAAAGAGCCAAACCCCAGCAGGGAACAGGGCTGTGGCCCTTCAAGTGCAGGGCTGGATGTTCCTGGGCTGCAGCTGCTCCAGGGAAAATAAACATCAGGATCACACTTAAAGCTTCCAGTAGGAAATCAGGGATTAGTGTTTAACACTTTTTATTGCCACATCACAAGCAGCTTAGGAAGGATATAAAGGAAATTTTGGTGGTGGTTCCTGCTAGAGAAAGTGGAGGAAAAGGAAGAGTGACCAGGGGAGAGGTGGGAATGCTCAGTTGGTCTGTTTTCGAAGTTCTCTGAGGCACAGGGATGTGCCAGGCTGCTTTTGGCTTTTGCTGTGGGCTAGGCAGGGACCTGTCCTCTCCAGCCTCTGGAAAGCTAAAGGTGCTTTCCATGTGCAGCTCCCAATCTGCAGGATTGTGTCCCTGTTGGAAGCCTCTCCTGCTGCTGCAGGGAGGGATGTGAGTGACTGCAGGCAGGTCCCAGGTGCGCAGGGCTGCCCAGCCACGGTCACACGGGGGCCTTTGGGGCACTGAAGGAGGCGAGGGGTGCATGAGCCACCCAGGACAGTGGGTACCCCACTCCGGAGAACCCCCTGGCTCCCAGAGAACTGGGTGTCTGTTGGAGGCACATTCCAGCCCATGCAAACAGCTTGCTGTCATCTGGGTTCAATCCCGGCATAAATGGGCTCCAGAAGGTTTGGGGTATTTGTGTAAGACCACAACGCTTCTTATCAAAACATTTCCCATTATTATTTTCCAGTCTTTGCTCCATCCCCAGCTACCTCCTCCTTCCCTTTGGTGCCCTGCCATGCCCCAGCCATTAGCAGTGCTATCATTTTTTCTCTCCATATGGGAAGTAGAAGAGAGCTTTTCTCTAAAGAGGGCAGCCCAAACCCTCCCGGGGCTCTCAACCCATCCTCCATCTGCGGTCACACAAGCGTTTCCTCCGGGGCATTATCACTGGAAATGAAAGAATGTGAACACGCCGGGCTCATTTGTTCTGTGTGTTTAATTTCTGCGTAGGTTTGTGTAAGTACTTATCATCTTCTCCTTGGGAGATAATGGAAGACAAATGTGCAGGCCAGGGGCAGGTTTAACAAATGGAGCTGCCTCCCGAAAATGGGCTCCGTGAAATAAATCGGGACGTGGAGCAGCAGAGAAGGGGGGATTCCAGGAAGCACAGAAAGTTATGGATGCAGCTAAAATCTACACAAGCCCATCATCAATATTCATATAGCCCAGACAAAACATCTCATATTGTAGCTGCTCATAAATCAGAGAGAGAAGAACGGGGAGAAGGAAAGAGGTGAAGGGAAAGGGAAAGATATAAAGAAAGAAATAGCTGGGGGACGAAGGATGGTGAGCGGGGATGAAGGGATGGCGAGGAGGGACTCGGCTCATTCAGGATAACATCTGCTGGGTCTGAAGTGGAACCACCTGTTAGTTTATTAAATAGTGCAATTAATTTCTGTGGAAGGCAGGGCAGACGATATCTCATCAGAAATCTCCTCCTTTAGTCCCGGCCTGTGAAAGCGAGCGGGGTAAGAGCAGCTGCCCGTGCTGGGGCACAGGGCACCATTGTTGTCTCGTGAAATGATGGAGAGTGTCCAGCATTGCCCCCCCAGTGCCCTACAGATGGCACCTGCTCCAAGCAGTGGGTCTCCTTGCCACAGGGAAGCAATGAGATGGCTCTCACCCGTGGTCCTCAAAGCCCTCCCCTGCCTCGGCCTGGGGGTGTGGAAAATTGCTGTCTTTAACATTTTTGTCGCTGGCAAATTTCATGTGAGGCCAAGTTTTAATCAAAAAAGGGCAGTAATTTGTATGGCAGGAATGATGAGCCAACTTCTCCGCCCTCTCTGCTCCCACACAACCTCCTGCCTCCCAGCAGAGTCACAGAACCCTCTGGGTGGGAAAAGCCCTCTAAGATCACCCACTCCAACCCCAGCAGTGCCAAGGCCCCCACCAACCCATGTCCCCAAGTGCCACATGGCTTTAAATCCCTCCAGGAAGGGGGAGTCCACCACTGCTCTGTGCCATCACTGAACAACCCTTTCCATGAAGAAATTGTCCCTAATATCCAACCTAAACATCCCCTGGTGCAACTTTAGGCTGTTTCTTGTCCTGTCTCTTGTTCCCTGGGAGCAGACCCTGACCCCCAGTTGGCTCCACCCTCCTTTAGATGGAGGGTGAGAATGACAGAGCATCTCTACAAGGGACCTCATCATCCAGACCATGCAAACAGGGGCTGCAAACAGCTGCTCAAACACATCCCAAAAGTTTGTCTCCAAAATTCTGACGGCCCCACAGCAGCAGGGAAAAGGCTTGTGCAGGAGGGGCTTCATCCTGGCCTCTTGCAGCTCCACCCTACAGCACTTACCCATGTCAAAACACTTGAATTTTCATTATCCAAAAAAATTCCAAAGATTTGGAATAATTTACTTCAGGCATCTATTTTGGAATGTGTCTGAACGGCTCCCTCCTGCAAGTCCCCACCAAAGGAAGGTCTGGAGCCCTTGAGGGGCACATGAGCAGGATCGGGCTCCAATTAAGTGTGATGCTCTCCAGATTTGGTTCCCATTATTGTCTTCCTTTGGCACGACGGACCAGAGCACTTGAATTGGAAAGGCCACAGAATCTTCAGTCTCCTAAAATATTTTCAATAACGTTGAGAGTAATTTTCCTTAGAGCATGTAAGGATTTCAGCAGAGGAGCCAACTTTCCCAGAGGAATGATCCAATTACGAGGACTGGATGCTCTTGTCAATCTCTCCCTCAGGGACGTGGAAAATCAAAATTATGATTTATATTTTTAATGTGACAGGGAGCGTAAAGGCAGAAATGTGAACCGTGCCGTTATCTCCCCACGCACCCCCCGCTCCCTCTCCTAAGGCATCACTCTCGGCTAAAAATACCCCCTGGTTGAGGCAGAACCTCCTTAAATTCTGCTCTAATGACAGCACCAGCAGGACCCAGCCCTGGGAGCAGCTCTGAATTATGAGTTTTTAATGGTGACCTTTGCATGTAAAAATTGAGTCAGAATTGCTCCAGTTCTCGCTAATGCAATGAGGGACATGCGGTTTGAACCCCGCGGTTTGTGCTCGGGGACAGAGGCAGGCAAAGGCACCAGCAGTGCCCCAAAAGCTAAAAATAGCCCCCCGGGGTGAGGGCAGTGGAGGAGCTGCTGATGGGGAGGGGACAAGAGAGCAGGGGACCTGCTGTGCCTTTGTGTGGGATGCTGCAGGAGCTGTGCCCAGGATGCCAACCATGTCCATGCCAGGGGATGAGACCCTGGTGGGCTCGTTGGCACCCTGACACCCTGCACTCCTTCTGCTGCTGCCCGTTCCATCCCTCAGCAGGCACCCTGCAGGGGGGCAGCAATGTCTTTTGGGGTGCATGGATGTGTTGGGGTGAAGGAGATTGGGGTGCAGGGGTGTAGCCCTGTTGGGGTGCAGGGGTTTGGGGTGCAGGGGTGTAGCAGTGTCTGTTGGGGTGCAGGGTCAGGGTGCAGGGATGTAGCAGCATCTCTTGGGGTGCAGGGATATAGCAGTGTTGGGGTGCAGGGGTTGTGATGCAGGGGTGTAGCAGTGTCTGTTAGGGTGCAGGAGTGCAGCAGGGTCAGGGTGTAGAGGTGTGGCAGTGTCTCTTGGGGTGCAGGGTTGTGGTGCAGGGGTGTAGCAGTGTCATTTGCCAAGCCCGGGGTGCCAGAGCATTGTGCTGGGAGGAAGGAGCTGCCTTTGTGTGGTGGGCAGCAGGGTGCCTTTGTCCCCACGGGGCTGCCGAGATCAAGGGGGGGCAGTGGGATCAGCAGCCGCCACGCATCACCCGCTCCCCCTTAGAAGTTGTTGTTGCTATGGGGTCTATTGTTGGCAGCTTTCCCCCGGTGCTTTACATCCTGCACCTTGCTTTTCACAGGGTGAACAATAATGGGAACTCTTTTTGCTCGTATAGTTGCCTTTTCACATTTTTTCCCCCTTTTGCAACCTATTATGAGGGATCACTCTGAAGAACTGCACAATTCTTGGAGACACATTCCCCCACCAGCTCACACCACGCTGCTCACCAGGCTATTCTGCCCAAAAAGCCCAGGAAAATCTGC
Organism: Scytalopus superciliaris; assembly: GCA_013400415.1. Lineage (NCBI taxonomy): Eukaryota > Metazoa > Chordata > Aves > Passeriformes > Rhinocryptidae > Scytalopus > Scytalopus superciliaris. Next base: position 52,518 of record VXBX01003263.1, on the reverse strand, counting down.
ATGTTTGGGGGGTGTATTAATTACCCAACCTCTGCAAAGACTGCTCTCTGGCTGATGAAGCTGTCAAGGCAGGCACGGTGATGATGCCACCCTGCCATGGGTGCTGGCCCGTGGCCAGCACAGCTCCTGCTATTCCCAAGCCAAGGCAGTGATCCCACAGCAGCACAGGAGCAGGATCCAGCCCTGGTACCTCCCGGCATCACCACAGCACATCCATCTCCCAGCTCTTCTGGATTGCCATGGCAAAAAAACAGCTGGAAATCAAAACCCTTTGGCTGCATCTGTTAATTCCTGGAGGTTGAACCTGCAATGGGAGGAACCAAAGAGCACTGATCCTTCCGGGGTGTGACCTCACAGCCCTACAGATGCTCTACGTGCTTCTGCAGGCTCTGGGGAGGACTCTGCCTATGGAATAAATGCAATATTGTGCCAGGGAAAGGAGCAGGATCCCTGACGTGGGTGTCAGTGTGGGCAGAGGGTGGGCCTGGGGACAGGCAGCATCAACACACCACTGATTTCCTGTGCCAGCAAGGTTTCCATCCCCCTTCCAGCAGCAGGGAAACATCCTGAGGAGTTGGCCCTGCTCCTGGGAAACCTCCCCCGGGCAATGCCCAAGCCCATCAGTGGGATGCTGCTCTCATCCTGTAGGATCTGGTTTTCATGGAACTCACTGTAAGGGATAAATAACCCCGCATTCAGACCAATTTTCCATGATGGGAGGTGATCTGATACAGACCAGCCTCCCTCAGCTAAAACCCAAGTTGTACAATTCCTTAAATGGAAATTGATATTCGTGTTGAAATAAATTATTTTATTGGTTTGAAAATTCCTAATGACGAAGAGCAGGATTGCACGCCAGATCGTCTGGTTCTTAATGACAAATGTTTTAATTAAAATAATTCTAATTAAATGGATGTCAAAAAAATGTTTCAGTTCAAAACACACTTCACAACCTCACATCACATCCTATCAGGCAGCAGAGCTCGTGACAGAACAGAAAATAAACTGAGACCTTTAGGCAAATATTCCTCAAAGAGACAGCGGCAATTCCCAAAGCGCCTGCGCTGTGCTGGCTGAGGATGGTGGGGTGGCAGGGCCAGCTGCCACCTGCACCCCAGTGACAGCCACTCTCGGGGCTTTAATGACACCAAGATAACGGGTATTTTTAGGGCTGCGACTCTCCTGGCTCTCCCCAAACATTACTGAGCATCCAAACCCCACGTGGGCTGCGGGAGCTGGGAATCCTCCCTCGCAGCCAGCACTCAGGGAACCAGAGGCCAAGGCTTGCTCTGCTCCAGCCCAAGGTGGTTTGAAGGATGGGATGTGGATGCGTGAGGACATGGAGATGTTGCTGCCTGCCCTGGCTGCTGCTTCTGGGAAGGGAAAGAAATGCCAGCAGACTGCTGTGTCTATGGAGCCTGGATGCATTTCTAAAGACACCTTTTGCCTTTGGAATGTTGGTTCTGGCATCATGGAGTCATCCAGTGGTTTGGGTTGGGAGGGACCTTACAGCTCACCTTGTCCCACCCCCTGCCACGGGCAGGGACACCTTCCACTGGACCATGTTCCTTCAAGCCACATCCAACCTGGCCTTGGACATTCCAGGTCTGGGGCAGCCACAGCCTCTCTGGGCGATGGATGACCAGGACAGACACGGAGCAGAGTGCAGCCCAGTGTCCCCACAGCTCCCAGGTGCTCCCTGCAGGCAGAAATGTCACAGGAGGGACCAGAGGGAGTGAGAGACATGGACACCAACGTCCCTGGGACAGCTTCAAACTCCACTCTATGCGGAGTCCTGTACTAGGACTCGAGGCCAATTATCATTTTGTCCATCTGACTCTTTTAATTTGACATCCCAGGAGTACTTTCAGAGGGATCCCCCCAGCCCCTCGCAGGTGAGCCTGGCAGGAGCCATCCCACCTGCTCCCCCATGTCTGTCCCACACCCCACCCTGCACGAGGCAAGGCTGCTCCTCCAACAGGGCCAAACACTGTAATTGGATCTTAATTACACGGCTCTCCGAGAGGTTATTTTTATTTCTTTGTTTGTTAATGCAATTATTTAGCTGCCCTATTTTAGCCTTGACCTTGCAGGAAGAGGGTATTTTCCAGTCAGCATAATGCTTTATCTTTGAAAGCTCCAATCAATAAGGATAATTAATGATGCCTGCTGCAATGATAGCCTCAGCAATCATTATCCCACATTAATCCCTGCAGTCAGCCTGGGGTCAAGGCCATCTAAATCATTCACCTGGGGGTGGAGAAATTCAAATAATTTACCCATTTAAATCCAAGGAAACAAATCCCGCTGTATTTTTCCAAGCCACTTCAAGGGATACGTTTGGAGCCTGTTGTGTCTGTGGTTTTGCAGGAGCTGTGGATCCTCCTTGCAGGAATCCAGGTGCCCTCACGGGGATGTGCCCCAGGGACACACCACATGTGCCACTGGCTTCTCCTGGGCCCTGGTTCCTCTGGCAGGAGGAATTCAGTGTGGGGGTGGTCCCAGCAAACACCAGTCCCAAACTGGGGACACCTGGTGTGATGGCACAGGAGCAGGAGGGGGTTGTGATCCCCTTCCAGGGCAAAATGTGTCTCCCACCACCCTCTGGTGCCAGTTCCTGCTGGGTATGACCCTGTACCCAAGGGGAGCCCCTGCCCAGGGGCACTTCTGCACCCAAGGGCACCCAAAGAGGGGACCAGGCATCTCCAGGACACCTCCAGGAGGAGCAGAGGTGTCTCCCCAGTGCTCTACCAGCCCCCCAAAACCCAGCCCATGCCTGAGGTCGCCAGGACAGCCACCTGCCTGGCTCCTGTTCCTGTTCCTATTCCCAACTAGGACAGACCAGGATGCAGGAACCTGGTGCCACATTTGAGCACAAACTGCAAACCCACTGGGAATGTTCCCCATCACATCTCTCCAACTGTCCTTGGGGCTGGCTCAGCTCTGGCAGCCCCCAGTGGCTGCTGGGCTGGGCTTGTTTTAACACTCCCTGTCGAAGGGATGCAGCTTTTTGACATCTCAGTGCCAGGAGTGAAGATATCCCTCCTCTGTTCCGTGCAAAGAGAAGTCTGGGGATACAGCCAGCACTGGGGTCACATCCTGATACCTCCCAGTGTTCTCAGCTGGGGCTTTGCATCCCTCTCACCCCAAGGAGAGGAGGGCAGGGGTCCCACCCAGCCAAAACAATCCCCTGCTGCCCACTGGGTGGAGAGAGCCACCAAGGACTTGGTCAGGATATGGAAAAACCCACAAAGCCAAGAGCTGGTATTATTAGAGAAAGGTTGCAGAGCAATGTCCTTGGCCAAAAATCATCTTTGTTGATAATCAATAAAGTTTTGCTGATCTAAACCTGCTCCTGGTGGCTCTTGCAGGGCTGGGTTTGTACACTTGGATGTGTTGCTCGCTGTAATGCCCACCACAATGTCCACCACCCTGCCCACCATGATTCCTACCATGATGCCCACCACAATCCTTATCACAATGCCCACCACAATGCCCACCATGATGTCCACCATGATGCCCACCGCAATGTCCACTGTGATGTCCACCACGATGCCCCCACACCACAGGGACCACCAGGAGGGTCTCAGGGCTCTCTCTGCCTCCCCCCGGGGTCTCAGCCCAGTCTGGGGCCCCGAGAGCCCCCAGGGGTGGAGAAAGTTTGAGAGACACCCACAGAGGTGTAGGAGCTCTGAGTCCCTCCATCGAAACGAAGGGGAAATTTGCTTGGGTTTTGATTTATCTCTCTATTATGAACAAGTTCGTGTTTTCACCAAAGTCATTCTCCCTGCCTGCACTGAATTAATTATAGCATATAATTTATATGTGGACATACACAATAAATTATGGCCTAACTATATAATTCTACAGATATAATTAATTACATTAAACATCTACATTTTAAGCCCACAATTAGATCACCCTGAGAGACAATCCCGTTAGCATTTTTAATAAATACTTGTGTTTGAAGCTGTTTAACAGAGCACCTGATAACTGATATAGCAGTGTTAACATCTGTTCCATTATTTCCAGAGGACGTTAGTTTAACGTAATGCTCCTCACATAAAATATGCATTTGTTCTTGACTGTCAAGTGCCTCTATTATTTTATTAAAAAGTCAAAAAAGAATATAATCAGACTTCATAATTTATGTGTGACATTTTCATTACAGAAAACTTTATGCAAAATTGAATTCTAAAATTTAATTTCCTGTGATGTTTAAATTACTTACTATCTGGCTCCTCTCCAAACATTGTGATCACTCCAGGCCCCATATGAATTCCATTAAGGATATGTTTAGCTGCTGCCAAAACGTATGGGGTATTTTTCTATGTAATTCCAAGAATATGCTCCTTAAATTTATTTTGTGCCAGTTTAAATAGTTTCCCTCATGCAGGAAAGAAACACAAGACATTTTTAACGACTGTCACGGCTGTTTTGTTGTTGTTTCCCTTGGGGTTTGGTGCCCACTCCATTCCTAACCCGTGCTCCTTCAGTCCCCTTAGCTGAGGAGAATTCCCAGCATCCCGAGGAGACTCGGGATGGAGCCCTGGGCTTGGCTGTGGTCAGGCCAGGGTGGAGACCTGGATTTTCAGGGTGCCCTCTTCACCACATATTCTGTGTGCCCTGGAAATTAACACATGCAAATTAAGTGTAATGAGGGTGTGGCAGAAGGAATATGGTTCATGCCTGGGTCTTGTGTTGCCTCCGCTTCCCGTTATCTCCTTGGGAGTGTCTTTAACATCCATGTAAGGAAGAGAAATTAAAGCTCAGGGCCTGGAGAAGAGCAGGAATTTGGTAGTGAAGAGGCTTAATGTAACTGATGGGGTCAGACTTAGAATCACAGAATATTCTGAGCTGGAAGGGACCCACAAGGATCAAATCGAGCTCCTGGACCTGCAGCAGCAAAGCAGCAGTGAGGGGTGTGGGAGACCCCAAGGGGGGGCAGGAGAGTGCTCCAACCACACCAAGAAGACACAAGACATGTGAAATCACCCACTTCCCTTCTCCTTTGGTCCCATCTTTCTCCCAGGTCCCCCAGCCCCATCCCTGTCCTGGAGTGCCCTCCAGCCGTGTCTATGGTTGCGGACAACATCAGGTTTGAGGACAAATGTTTGACAAGTGAAGCAGGTGCCTCTGCCATCCCTGCAGCTCTCCCAGCTCTTCCTGGCAGCTCTTTCTAAAATCAATCTGCATTTTGCATGCCCTCATCCACCTGGAGCCAAGGCACTATGAGAGCTGGAGATCAATACATCCGTGCGGACCATCGCTATCAGATTCGGTCATTTTCTGAGCAGAACCTGTCAGTAAAACTCAGCTTGCCTGGGTAATACAGCCTGATCTCAGGAATCTTCAGAGAGATTCGGGGAAAACCTGAAGGCATGTGTTTGGAAATAATTCCTCTTGTGCTGCTGTGAGGTTCACAGTGTTCCATGGACTGTGATTGACGGTGAGGTAGAAGCTTCCAAAAGGAAGGTGCTCTGCCAGATTTCTGCTTCCCTCCCTTTGTCTGGTATCTGTGAGCAGCAGTCATATCCTGGTGCCTCTCTGTGCCTGTGGGAAGTGTGAGTAGGAACGAAGGGATGGTGGGAAGAGGGGGTTGCTTAGAGAGAGCTGTCCCTGCTCCCTTCACAGCTGCCCTTGCTGTGATCTTGACCAGGGAGCTGAGCGTGGTGGTGCACATCCAGTATGTGCCAGGACATCCCAGCTGATCCCAGTACATCCCAGCTCATCCCAGCATGTGCCAGGATGTCCCAACTCATCATATACACCCTAATTCATCCCAGCACATCCCAGCTCGTCCTAGAACACACTAGTTCATCCCAACAAGTGCCAGGATGTCCCAGCTGATGTCAGCACATGCCAACATGTCCAAGCACATCCCAGCTGCCCCTTGCCCACCCCATCATGTGCCAGCTGATCCTGGTACATCCTAGCAGCCCACAGCTTGTCCCAGCTCATCCCAGCTCATTGTCTCTTCATGGACATTCAGGTCAGGGCTGAGCTTAGTGACTCCCATGCAAGGTGTTATGGAGAAGGAGAGCAAATCCAGAGCAAACCCAAGTGCTTAGATAGAGTGGGATTTTGGACATGCTGGGAGGTGTATTCCCTTCCCCCAGGACATGGTCCCTGCTCCCTGGCCATGTGCAGACCCCCAGGGCTCCCACTGGACCTGATCCCATTGCCGAGGTAGGGGGAGCGGGTGCCAAGCGATGGCAGGGGCAGAGATGGCACTGCTGGGATGGGCCCATTCCCAGCCTCACACTGTCCTGCTCTCCTTCTGCACTGGCAGGACAAACTGGTGGGTGGGAAACCTCCCAGCTGCCATTGGGTTTTCCGGTAACCGGATCCAATGCCGGCCAGTTTTGAGTGCAGAGCTAATAAAAGATGCAGTGGGGCTGATGCCGAAGGAAGCCTGGGCAGGAATGGGATGACAGAGCAATATCACAGGAGGTAGGATCCTGCTGAGTCTGGAAGTGCCTGATTTATTTATATTCCACTAAAGTGAAATATTCAGAAGCAGAAGATCTCCAAGCCGTACCCTTGTGTTGCCTCACTGTGTGTGGTGTTCGCCAGGTAGTGATTCTCACCCCGAGCCTCTTCCAGTGCCTGGCTACTATTAATTCAAACAGCACAAACACGGTGTGAATACACTACAGTTCACAAATTGTATGATGACAAAACCAGAGAATTTATTACAAGTATCTTAATTTATTTATTATTGAACACTTTATTAACCTGTACACTTCACTGCCCGCTCATCTCTAACAGGTTATAGAAAAAGGATTCATTTATTCCGGCGTGTGTGATGGGACCTTGGTCAATCACAGATGTTAATTATAGCACCCAGAGTCTTTGCTTAGGAGTGAAACACTAAGTGAAGGAAAAACACATTCTCATTCCGGAGAGCTGCTTCTCTCAAAATCCGCTTCCCAATTCCAGGAGCAGTGGCAGGTCAGACCTCCTCGCCCAGATGGATCGTGCATTTATATGAAGGCCAGATTACTGCATTTGGAGCCAATTTCCAAGCCTTAATGGATCAGAACTGTTTAGCAGGACTGTAATAAATATGGAGAAATGGATATAGAGGGTTCCCACCATTCCTTTATCCTGTTTGTAGAATAGAATCATAAAATACCCTGAGCTGGAAGTGACCCACAAGGATCATCCAGTCCAACCCCCAGCCCTGCCCAGGCCCATCCCCAAGAGTCACCCCCTGTGCCCCAGAGCATCACCCAAACCCTCCTGGAGCTCTGGCAGCCTCGGGGCTGTGCCCACTGCCCTGGGGAGCCTGGGCAGTGCCCACCACCCTTTCCCTGAGATCCAACCTGCGCCTGCCCTGACACAACTCCAGCCATTCCCAGGGTGCTGTCCCTGTCACAGAGAGCAGAGATCAGTGCCTGGTGTTGGCTGCTCAGTGTTCTTGGTGCTGATGGAGGCCTTGAGAAGATGTTCTCTTGCAGGTGAAGGTTTCCATAGCTTTGAGCTGCCCTTTGCCACTTGGCAGCTGGCGATGGTGCCTGGCAGAGGTGAGTTTTGGGGAGGATCAGGCAGCACCAGGGCAAGATGGGGCATTTACAGCAAAAAACCTGAGGGAAGGAACAGACATGTCACAGTGCAGGGGGTAAAAATAGTATCGTGGGGATGGGGGCGGGGGGGGCTGTAATAAGAAACACATTGGGATGGAAATAACTTAATTCTGTCACAAACACCAGCTTAATGTATGCCCTTAAACTCGGAGCCATATAGGTTTCCCTGCAACATCCGCCCGTATCGGGAGGATCTGCTCCAGCCAGACACTGTGGTGCCTCACGCCCCGCGCTCGCAGCGCTGCGCCGCACCAGCAGCATGTTTTAATGAGCCATTTTCCTATTTATCTACTGTCGCTGCTTCCCCAGCAGCCCCGTCCCCGTCCTGTCCAGTAAAACCCATTATCTCTATTAGGCTGCCGATTGCTGGCTCCCTAATTGCTGGAGCACGCTCGTCCTCCCGCTGATAGATTACCCCGGGCTAACAGCCCCGCGCCGATTCCCCAGCGCCCCGCTCCCAGCCAAGCCCCACCTATTGGCTTCTGCTTTCAGGAATAAATCCTGACCTATCAATATATAATAGGGCTTAATAATCAACAGCTCTAGACGTTGTCTGCTCGGGAGGGCTCCGCAGCGCCGAGCAGTTTTTATCCGCTATAATTAGCAGCAGTCGGAGCCCGTCTGTGAGACTGGCCGGGCTGGGCAGGAGCGAGAGCAGGTTTTATGCACGTTCAAACACGGTTTAATCGCCTGCTCTCTGACTGCCTCGATAATGCGCAGGGGTGTAAAACAGTCCAGCTGGCCTGGGAACGTGTGGGAAACACAAACGCTGCGCCGGGCGGCTCTGGAGGGAGCTCTGCCCTCGCCGCTGCCGAGGTGCCTTATTGCTGATAGCAGGGGAGCCGTCGTGGGAGAAACCCGGGGGGAGCAGCAAGGCCACGCGGGATGGGGCAGGAGCAACCTGAGCTGCTGGAAGGTGTCCCTGCCCGTGGCACGGGGTGCAACTCCATGATCTCTAAGGTCCCTTCCAACCCAAACCATGCCATGGTTCTGTGATTCTATGCTCGGTTTAGGGGCTTTGATAGGAGGAGCTCTGCGTCCACTTTAGGAGGGGCTTTGCATCCGCTTTAGGAGGGGCTTTGCATCCACTTCAGGAGCCAAGAGCAGAGGATGCTGTAGGAAAACACCTTCAGGCTAATCCATTGGGGGCGAAGTAGCCGTGCTCAGCCCCACGAGCCGCGGCAGGGGAGGAAGGGAAGGTGCCCCCAAACAAGGCAGTAAAACCATAAAGTTAATGAGGAACCCGTGTAGTTTTTTACAGTGTAACCCTTTACAAGCCCCTTCTCGGGAGCCAGGCTTTCAGGGGAACGCAGTGAACGCCATAAAATGGATGTTTAATGTAGCTGGGGGCCAAGAAAAACGTTGTATAATTGTAGTAAGCAGCTTGCTAAGTAAAATGATAGCTTTTAAAGGATGAAATATAGCGGAGGTTTTCAGGGCTGCACAGGCTCCAGCTTCACATTGCCTCAATAGCGGTTGCTTCATTTCACAGACAAATCTGTCTTTGGGAAGATTTGGGACAAACACCTTGGGCTCGGAAATCAGGTGTGCTCGCTGTGAATAAATGACCCGGTACCCTCAGTGCTCGCCTCGCTCCTCAGCCACGCCTGCCTGTGCCAAACTGGGTTGATTTCCATCCCTCTGGTGCAAACAGGCGCTGCCCTGCTGTGTCCCGGCACTGGCGGTCCTGGGGCTGCTCACCAGGATAACCACCCTGGCAGCACCCACCCCGGAATTTGGCTGGGCACTCCTGGGGATCCCCCGGCGCCTCCCAGCCAGCCCCAGTCCCACCGAGACCACAGTCCCACCGCTGCCCAGCCCTGTGGGATGTGGTTTGGGCTGGGTTTCTCAGGAAAAGGGGCACAGGGAAAGGGGCGCACTTTGGTTTGGAGTAAAGTCTTCCCTGTCTCCGAACACCCCAGGCTGACAGTTGCTGTTGTGCTTCTGTGAATTAAAATAAGAGGTTGCCTATGGCTTAGCTGTTTATGATACACAGATTAATATATATTGTGTATAATGTACGTCCGTGTGAGGTGGGATGGGAGGGCACTGATGAGGACTTGTCATTTCTGTCATGCATCTTCCCTCCTGCCCCAGTTGTCCCCTGGTTTCCCTCACCACTGTGTTGCCACATCATGATGCCCATCCTGGGCCATCCTCCAGGGTCTGCAACTTCTGCTGGAAAACTTCTTCACCTTTCATGGGATATTCCACATTAAAGGGTGGGGAAGATGCTACTGGCAAGCTCTGGGTCAGTGAAACAAGATGCTGAGCCTTTCTGGTGGCAACCAGAAGGTACCACTGCAGAGAACTGTGAGAAACCAAAGCCTGATCTTAGAGCCACAATATTCTCATTTTGGCAGAAAAAGTGAGCTTCAAGCACAAAGCACCCCCCTTTTGGCTCCTAATTCTGGGGTCTGTTCAAACTGGGAATAAAGACGTGCACCTCTGCTTTGTGTATCTGCACATAATGGGAAATTTCATCAGCAGCAATATTTTAGAAGACAGGAATCGTGAGATATATCCCATGTAAATGGACATATCATCTGAGCAAGGCACCATTCATCAATATCACTTTGAAATGCAGTGGATGATCTGATGGGATTATGTAGATCTCAACTATCTATGGGTGAATGAAATTGGGTAACCTTAGCAACCCCAGGTGCGTTTGTGCAGCTCTGAATCAGCCGTCAGCCCGATGAGCTATGCACAAAATAAAGGAATAATTCTTTGAAATATTCATAACAGTCTGCAGTGTATTAGTTTATAAGGCTCAGCCTATTATGCATTTTGGAAGCCAGCTTTGAAAAGAACCAACATTAGCATTTACATACCCCACGCCGGCAGAAATGCTTATAAATAAAGCCAAGATGAAACACAACCAGCAACTGCAACAACTCCAGGTTCTTCTTCTTAGTGGTGGAAAGGGCATCTCCCACCAAGCAAATACTCCAGCTGGAAGAACTGCACAGGGGAGGGCTGTTCACAGAGACTTGGAACAGCACCTTCCATCACCAACCTAGATAAAAACAAAAGTCACACCCTGGAGTTTCTCTTGTGTTAAAATAAATTCATCAAGCTGCTTTAATGCCAGAAAAAAAACAGCAGGAAAATCTGAAAGTCTCCCTTAAAAGTCGGTGAAGTCTAGTATGGTTTGGGGTATTCTTTATTCACTTATACATAAGGATTTTGGATGACCATAAGATAGTTTAAATGCATACTGCATTGTAGCTGGAAAGTAAATAATTGCACATGTATTTGCAGAGATTTCCATGTGTATTTGCAGAGATTCCGATGTGTATTTGCAGAGATTCCGATGTGTATTTGCAGAGATTCCCATGTGCATTTGATGAGATTTCCATGTATGTTTGCAGAGATTCCCATGTGTCTGTGCCCACAGGTTCATATCTAGATACAGAAAGTGCTTGTGAATGCTCCATCTTTGGTCTCCTCCACAGTGAAGCACCGAAGCTTTCAAAGTTTCCTGGCTTTTCCCACGTGGAAAGCCATCCCTTGGTCCTCAAATTGGCTGGACACTGTAGTTCTCAGTCTGCAAATTTATTTTTAATTAATCAATGGCCACTGCACTGACCTGCAGTAGTTGAGATCACCCACTCCACGACAAGCAACCTGATCTAGTGGAAGGTGTCCCTGCCCATGGCAGGGGGTTGGAATGAGATGATCTTGAAGGTCCCTCCCAACCCAAATTGCCCTGGGATTCTCTGACAAGGAGAGGGAAAAGGCAGGGCATGGCTGGGTGGTGGAGTCCCCACAGAGCTGCTCCCCCAGGCAGGATGTTCAGACACCTCCAAGCTGCCTTCTCCTCCTCAGTGCTGCCTGCAGATGTGCCAGGGGCTGTTTGTGGTAGAATCATGGAATTCTGGGATGGCTTGGGTTGGAAGGGACCTTAAAAACCATCCAGTTCCAACCCTAAAGCTGGATCTCTACAGTTACAACTCTGAAGCTGGAACAAGGTGGCCAAAGTTCTCCTCAAAGCCTGAACAGCAGCAGTTACTGAGAATCTCAGTTTTCCTTGAAAATAATTCCTAGCACTTGTGGTCAATGACAACAACCAAACATATTTGAGTCTTGGGCTTCAATTCCCTCTTGCTTTGCAGGTCCTGAGCACCGAAGAACTGGGATTGCAGCTCCCCAGTCCTCCTCAGCATCACATGCCACGGGGTGGGCTCTGGTTTCAGAGCAGGCACCCACCCATTTATTTCTTTTGCGATGCTCTAACCCACCCTCGAGCTCGGGCTGGCAAGCTCTGTGCTCTAATTTTTTATTTCCCAGGCAGCTATTAAAGAATTAGTGTTTCCATAAATGCTTCTCGTTCTCATTAAACATTTTGGGGTCGTGCTGCAGAGCTTGGCAGTTCCAGCACCCTGAGAATTGCAGCGGCACATCAGAAACAGGAGGCCTTGTTTATTCAAAAGCGCCCTCTCCGAAGGCTCTCCCGAACGAGCTGGATTAATTGTTCAGGACCTATAGCACATGCTTCAGTGAAAATAAATTACTTTATTTCTATTACACCACCGGTGGCTGTGTGACTTAATTTCATTAGCTCGAACCTGTTGAGAGTGTTCAGATTTCCATAGCAGGACGCACTCGAAATGAAAAGACGCTTTCGATTCTCAATTAACAGAATCGTTCCCTTTCAACTGAAATGAATGTTATTGAAACCAATTAGCATAGACTGGAAAATCTCTCATTAATGAGGGGAGTGTGGGTGAGTAAACAGCAATGAAAAGATGAAATTAGAGAAGAGGCTCTTCTTGTTGGCCTGAATAATTACATGCTTAGTTGCCTAATTGTCTGGTGAAAAGCCTTGCCGTGCTAGTAACAGATTGCCATGTTCATTAGGCTGCAAAAGGCCACCTGCTGCTGAGGCTCATTTTCCTGCAGTCTATATACACGTGTTGCTCCCCGGGGACTGTTATTTGGACACAACACTGGCTGTGAAAAGCAAATGAGCTTGCCAATATGCTGCAATATTGTGTCCTTTATGCCAAGATACAGAAGCTTAATATGTCAAATATAATGAATAAAACCAACAGCGATAAGGAAGTTTATGAGCAAAGTGACCTTCCTACACGTCCCGGTGCAGGAGTGCAGGGCTTGGGTGCAGGGCCCTCCATGCAGATGTTCCCTTCTGGCCTGGACTGCTCCAAATTACGGAGCACAAAAGATAAATTACAACGGCCCCGGCCTGAGCGGTTCCTCAGACAATGGCACAATGAAAGCACACAATGGCAACTGGTAAAACTGGAAACAAATGGCAAATACCCAAGGCTAAGAAGGGCTCGTGAAGCCCAGCATTGTTCCTATTTGCTCTGCTGTGGCAATAAACATCAAAGGCAAGAGGCCTCTGAGCCAGCCCTTGCTCAGATCACTCTGTGTCTTATAATTGCTGGGTTTATGGGTCTTTTAAGGCAGGCTTTATTGCATGGTGCTGTTTGCAGGGAGGAGTCACCCTGGGCATGGAGGTGTTGGATTCTGACCCCTCCGTGAGCCCCTGCACGTGCCGTGGCTTCCCCCAGCGCAGGGTGGGGTGGAGGGATGGAGGATGCTGGAGATGTGGCTGTGGGATGTTATAGGAGCATGTCCAGGGAAGGGAATGGAGCTGGGGAAGGGGCTGGAGCAGCAGGAGGGGCTGAGGGAGCTGGGGGGGCTCAGCCTGGAGAAAAGGAGGCTCAGGGGGGACCTTCTGGCTCTGCAAGTCCCTGCCAGGAGGGGGGAGCCGGGGGTGTCAGGCTCTGCTCCCAGGGAACAGGGACAGGAGGAGAGAGAATGGCATTAAGTTACACCAGGGAGTTTTAGTCTGGATATTAGGGAAAATTTCCTCAAGGAAAGGGCTGTCCAGCCCTGGCACAGCTGCCCAGGGCAGGGAGGGATCCCCATCCCAGGAGGGATTTAACAGCTGTGTGGATGTGGCACTTGGGGCCATGGTCAGTGGTGGCCTTGGCAGTGCAGGGGGAATGGTTGGACTTTCTGGGCTCAGAGGGCTTTTCCAATCTAAATAATTCCATGATTCAATGATTCCATGTTATGCACTGAGCAGGAGGAAGTGCCAGGCTTCTACAGGTTGGTGCATGGTCACCAGCGAAGAAATCAGATATTGATATATGGATATAGATGGATATATGGAGATACATATTGATATATGGATATTGACATACACATTTGAGAGTATTATACTACAGCAACAGCAATTATTGCCCACTTACAGCTCCCCTAATTAATAATGATTGCACAGGGAGGGGACTCCCAGCGCTGTCCCAGAGCAGAGGAGCCCCTGCAGGGCTGGGAGCCGTGTCCCCTCCAGTGTCCCCAGCCCTCCTGCCACCTCTGCTGCCGTGACACAGCTCAGAACCTGTGCCTGCAGCACGACCAGCCTCTCTGCTGCAGCATTCCTCACGGGGGCACATCCCATCCCTGCCAGCAGAGCAGCCCCAGCGCTGCTCCCACCGCCCGCCCGTGCCCACATCAGAGGTCTCGGGGGCAGCAGAGGGCACACAAACCCTGCTGCTTGGCCAGGGCTCTGATTGCTTTTTCTGCAGAGCAGAGCATCGAACCAGCCCCCTCATGAATTTGGAGAACGGGAAGATGTGATTAAGAAATGGTTTTATCATTTTGAAAATGGTAATGGGCCTGGCAAGGAGCGGGAAACAGCCGCGCTGGTGTTCCCTGTGCCAGCCGACACAGCTGGCATTCCAGCAGAGCACCCGGAATGTGGCTCCCAGGGGTGGCTCCCAAGGCATCCCTGGGCATTCCTGCTTCAGGGTTCTTCCCCCAGAGGGTGGTGGGCACTGCCCAGGCTCCCCAGGGCAGTGGGCACAGCCCCAAGGCTGCCAGAGCTCCAGGAGGGTTTGCACAGCGCTCTCAGGGACAGGCTGGGATTGTTGGGGTGTCTGTGCAGGGCCAGGAGTTAAACTGGGTGATCCTTGGGGGTCCCTTCCAGCTCAGCATATTCTCTCATTTTATTGCTGTGCACCTCTTTGCCCCCCAGTTCCCATCCCACCAACAGCATGACTTCAGTGGTGGTTGTAGCAAACAACCCTCCCTGTCCACAGCCATGACGTGTGTTATTTAACTTGATAAATGGCAGCACATGGATTTCACCTAAATTATACATGAAGTTGCCATTAGCCTGCTAATATTTCCAAGCATAAAATCAGACCCCGAGCCAGGGAGCAAGGATCTGTTTAGTGGAAGGAAACAAACGGGTCTTTCCCACGAGGACGTGCAGCATCCAGTGATTTGTCTGGAAGCTGGATGCATAAACAGTTTGGAAAACCCAGTTTGCCATTGGCAGTTTTGTGTTTCAGAGCCCACAGCCCTGTGAATAATCTTGACCTGGGAAATTCTTGTGAGCACACGAGCCACCTGCAAACCGAGGTCAGTGCAAACCCTTCTGGGAGCCCGTGAAACCTCCTGTTAGTCCTGTGTGTTCCCAGTGCTGGCCCCCGTGCTGCGGGTGTTGGGCCAAGCACAGGTCTCCTCCCTCTCCAGTGAAGACACTTCACTCACGAAATGGGATGGAAGTTTGGGACCCCCGTGGAGCTGCTCTCAGAAATCTCTGGTGATGAGCACGACCCTTTTCCTGGCAGAACTGCCCTTCTGGGTGGTGTGGGGTTGGTGGCCATCACTTTGTCCATGGAGGGTGTGCCAGTCTCCCTTCCCCTCACACCATCCCACCCACCACAAACGTGGATTCATGCACCGATGGTCGTTCCCAGGGCATTGTTATGTCAGTGCTGGGGGCAAATTAACAAGCACACAAAAACAATCCAGAGAATTAATGAACACATAAAAAGATCCAGCTCTGAATCAGGTCATGAATTGCTGTTTGACTCTCTCAATGAGCCAAACTCTTCTTAAAACCTCCAGGCTCAACTCCCATGAAATTCGTGGATTTTCGTCTGTTCTCCCTGACCTGTGGGGGCTGAGAAGTGACACCAGTGAGGCAATGGTTTGAGACCAGTCCTGGGGTGCCCTGATAAAACAGGGACTTTGGGACCAGTCCTGGGGTGTGTTGCTGAAGCAGAGTCCCCCTCCACCTATGGACAGGCACTCCCAAAATCCTCCTCCATCCCACGGAGCTGGAAGTCAACGTAGTCAGCAAAGCCTGGCGGCCTCACACCATTGTCACCCCACCAGTCCCCACCACAAACAGCCATTTACAGCTGTACCCAAGGCCACCTGCCCACCTGAGCCACAGGTGGGCATAGCATTCCCAACAAAATGGTACTTTTCTCTTATTCGGAATTATTTTTATGGCTTTCTCCGGTTTTATTCCATGAAAAACCCAATGCCATTACATTATTTAGGCTACTTGCCAACTGGTCAAATATAGTTGACTAAATTAATTACTACAATCAGTTTTACAGCAGATTAGGATAATTTATTGGGCAGTTTGTTGTTTTCCTAATAGTCTCACCTGACTGATGGAGAGGGTTGGCTGTAAATGTTTCTTATGGCTGAGGAACAGCAAACACAAACTTAATTGGGTGTTGCACTCTGCCTCGAGTAAACCCTGTGTAACTTGGGCAACATGAAGGTGTAATTATTTGGAATGCCTGGGAAAAATTTAAGTGATTTAAGGGAAAAAAGCGCAGAGAAACACATCTTTTGTAAGCAGTTGGCTCAGGAGGCAGCTCCAGCTCCCCTCTGCTGAGCTTTGGGCTGATGGGGATGCAGGACACAGCTGGACCTCAGGACTCACCCAGGGAGCTTTTCATTTCCACTGTATCGTCCCAGTGTGGATAAACTGGCACCTTTGGAGAGTCACTCTCTGCATCCGATACCTTTTCAGGGCCAAAATGTATTGTTAGTGACAAATCAACAGCAAAAATTAAGAAACAATGACCCAAACTTAACGAAGAAGTTCAAAGAAAGAGAAAACCCTTTCCAGGTCTGCAGTGAGAGGGTCAGAGTTTACATCTCTCACAAAGGTCCCACCTGCAGTGGGGGTGAGGCAAAGGATGCTAATTTGATTGCACTGACTCCTTTTAATGCAAAGAGTGAATTGTTTTCAGACTGCTGATGATTAATGCGGCTATTGATTAGTTGATCAATAAGGCCATGGTGTCTAATTATTGATAATCCTTCCCCAAATGAAAGATCGAGTGTAAGAAGTGCTACTTACAGAGCTCCAAATATAAAGTGATTCAGTGTGAAGCCTGGTAATTGAAAGTCAAACTAATCCCATAAATTAAATCACAGCAATCCATAACATTTACCTGATAAATCCTTTGGAAAGCTTTATTTAACTCTCAGTGCTCATTGAGGAGGCTGTGGATGCACCCAGAGAGGTGTCCCAGTTGGGGAGGTTTGGCAGTGCCTTTTATAAATACAAAATCAGACTTTAATACGATTGTGTATAATAATGCCACTGGTTTAGAGCCTCTAATCCCACAGCTGATTTGCCACACCTGAATATGTTTTGGAAATTTAAAGAAACTGGTCCCAGTCACACACATATCAGCTGTACATTACATTGTTTTCCAAACTCTTCCTCCCAGCCCATTTATATCACAAATAAATGAGGAAAAGCAGCCTCATTGCTTTTCCCAGGGACTCCTGATGGCCCCTGCGAGACTTTTTAGGTCCTTGGAGGAAACTGAAATAAAACCTGGAAGATGTGATCACATATTCTGGTGAGTAAACTCATGAGACCAATTAAAAACCTCAACTTTTAGGTACCTATTTCATCCCAACAGCATCTTCTGTAGCTGTAACATCTGATAATTTAATTAGAGCAGTTTTAAGTAAGTGAATGCAACCTGATAATCCCAGAAATACTTCACCCCTCAGCTCTGCAGAGGGCCAGGCTGAGGGCAGTGTGCCTTCTCCCCGCTGCAGCAGCAGGCGCTGCTTCCAGGGCTGGGGATCTCCCGCTCCGACAGGGGCTGTGCCAGCACTTCATAAGTTCTCATTTTGCTGCCTGTCACGCCGCCCCGCTCGAACAAGCTGCAATTTGCTGTTTGTTCCTAATCCGACGTTATGGGTTTGCCCAAATTGCATTTAGGGAGCTGGAGTGACAGGAGGCTGCAGCCGGCCCCTAGTCGGAGCGGGGGATTTATGAATCCCGGCCCCACAAAGCGGCTCATGCAAATTCCTGTGACACCTGAGATGTGTCGCCGTGGGAGATGAAGGAATCCGGGTGTCAGACAAATCGCATTGGACACCAACAAACACTTCCCCTAATGCCAGCTGGCACCTCCCCCTGTGCCTCCACGAGCAGTGCCGGCGGCGCTCTCACATCTTCCCCTGTTTATTCCAAAGTTTCCACCACCCACCTGCATGCCCAGCTCCTGTTTGGGAGCAGTTCCCGTGATCTGCCTCAGTTCCTGCTTTCTGCCCCCTTGGCACAGGAGTCTCACCCACCAGGGTTGGGTTTAACATACTGCCAGTTTAAGGCTGACCTAAAACACTTCCAAGCTCTTCCCTCTTGCCCAGCAAAGCTGTTCTCTGGGTGTTTAATTGATGATGGAAGAGCCAGATGGATCTCCAGGAACTTTCTCCAGTTTCTAAGTAGCAGGAAGGAATCCCAAGCCTGTATATCCATAGTTTATCCTCCCTTTTTGTCACTGGTGGTAGGGAATGATTCAGAACTCCTGCGCTAATGACCAGCACAATTAGGAGTGTCCCACCTGGAGAGGGGATGGGCACCTTCTGAGGGGCCATGGATGCCCATCCTCATGCTGAGGGACAGTGAATTTGGATATACTAAAATGCTCTGCCAGGCCTTGGGCTGCATCTCTGCCGCGCTCTGTGAGCAGAAGCTGTTCATTTGCTCTCTCCAATTTTTTTTCTCCCAGTGGAAGGGAAGGAAAAGAAGACAAAATAAACAAAATTATCTTTTTTAAAGAAAGGAGTTTCTCTTTTAAAATCTACCAACAGACTGTGCATTGGAAGAGCATTTTGAGAAAGACATTCATTACAAATTTGTGTTAAATACAGTGTAATGGTGCCCAAATGACAGCAGTGATTTGGTTCTAAAAATTGCCCCATATTTAATAAGAGCATGAATCACGTGTAAAAGGTTCTTCGCACCGAGCGAAACTGCTTTACATACATACACCTCATAATTTGTTTTTATTGAAAAGATTCCGACAGTCGAATGTTATTTATGTTTTTAATTTGCCTGCACTACTAAATAACTCCCTCCTCAGTGAGCAGCCCCGGGGGGAAGCCTTTGATAGGCAGGGGGAGACAGGGCTGCTGCTCCAGGGGCTTTGTCCCAGCTCCAGCCTCTGGTGGCCCCACTGCCCACCATGGCCAGGCAGGAGCGTGCCCAGGGATCCAACATATGGGGCTGGAGCATGTCCAGGGAAGGAGCTGGAGCAGCAGGAGCAGCTGAGGGAGCTGGGGGGGCTCAGCCTGGAGAAAAGGAGGCTCAGGGGGGACCTTCTGGCTCTGCAAGTCCCTGCCAGGAGGGGGGAGCCGGGGTGGGTCGAACTCTGCTCCCAGGGAAGAGGGACCGGACAAGAAAGGGCTTCAGATTGTGCCAGAGGAGATTTAGGTTGGACACTAGGGAAAATTCCTTCCTGGAAAGGGCTGTCCAGCCCTGGCACAGCTGCTCAGAGCAGTGGTGGAGTCCCTATCCCTGAAGGGACTTAAAAGCCCTGTGGATGTGGCACTTGACATGGGTTAGTAGTGGCCTTGGCAGTGCTGGGGGATGGTTGGACTCAGTGACCTCAGAGGGCTTTTCCAACCTAAATTCTATGATTCTGTGATTTTTTTTTAGTGCAGAAACATGCCACAAACAGCTGTGCAGGGGGCACTCCGTGGTGGGTGTTGGTGGGGCTGTGGCAGCAAAGCATCACCAAAGAGGGACGCGACCCCACACCTGCAACAGAGCCTGGCAAACCTGGTGCCTGCAGGGAGGGGCTTGGCACTGCTCCTGACAATCAGGAAAGGGCCACGAGCATCTCCACTGCAGGGCACAAAACATCCCTCTGTGCTGCAGAGGGCTGAGGAAGTGGAGCTTTGACAAAGTGCCCCGTGAACCGTCAGTGCCGATGAGCAGCTCTTCCTCATGAGCATCATGTCATGGGGCTGGAGCTGCTGGTGGGGTGGCAGCCCCTGCCCCAGCTGCTTGTCCTGCTCCTGGAGACCTGGGCACAAACACACTCGGGGCTGCTCAGCTGGGGATGGAGCCAAAGCACTCCAGGGAGTCCCAAGTCCCAAAAGAGGGCTGGGTTTGAGGCTCCTGCTGTCCAGGCCCTCCAGCTGGGACCATGCCAGGTCTCAGAGTCCCAGTCAGCACTGGGCCTGGTGTCCCGCTGTGGAGCAATCCCTGACATTACCCCTTCACCATGCATGGACCTTCTGGGCAGGATTCCTGTAGATTCCAGCTCTGTTTGGGATGAATGCATTGCAGGAAACCCCTTTTGCCCCGAACCAAAGGGACACGTGCCAAACCCCTGCTGTGAGATGGGACTCCCCTGGCTCCAGGCAGCAGTTGGGAGTTCAGTTTAACCCTCGTGGTTATGAGAACGTGTAATAGTGTTTGCAGTCCAGCACCAAAGCCCCACCTTCACACCTGTTCTGAGGCCTCTGCCACCGTGTCCTTACACCTGCAGCACACCCAGAAACAGAGCCCTGGGGGCTGCACAAAGTCGCAAAAAGAAAAATAGGTGCTTATTTAAAGGTCAGCTGTGAAGTTGTCCTGAAACACCATGATCTGTCCTTGGGGTGAGGGAATGCGAGGTTTGGGCTGCCAGCCCATGGGAAGGCTGTGTGCCCCTCCTGGCTGGTCCCATATGGGATGGGGACCCTGGGGACATCCCTCGTGCTGTGCTGAGCCCGAGGTGCCTGGAGGAGGCACAAAGTCCCCGAGCCCCCTGTGTGGGGCCTGAGGTGTCCCGGAGCATCTCTATCCAGACACAACCCTGTGCCATGTGCCCTGGGATGACCCTGGTCCTTCCAGCCCGACCCCCTGTGTGACTCCCGGGTTGGAACGGAACGGAACCCATTCCCGGGTTCCCGGAGGGCAGGGGCCATGGGATGTGAGAGCGCTGTGATCTGGGGTTTCTCCTTCCCCGCGGAGCAGCGCTGAGAGCAAACCCCTGGCACTGATGGGGGGAAACACCGGGGCAGGCGCCCCTCGGCCGGGGGGCAGCGCCCTCGCTCCCCACGCACCCACGGGAGCCTCGGCAGGGCACGGGCACCCCGTGCCCCGTCCAGCCTAATCCCATTAGGGCGGGGGGAGCCGGACAATGGGATTTGGCGGAGGGGGAGCCCGCTCGGGCTCGGTCCCGCAGTGGCAGCATCCTCCTCTCCCGCTCCTCACACGCGCCGGGCTTTGTGAGCTGTGACAGCCTGATTTAATCTGCAGGAGGCTGAATGCCTCTGACCACTGCGCCGAGTCATTAACCTTGACTCGCATAATTGAATTCAAGGTTGATTGCCTGTGACCCTCCTCGGCGAGGTCCTCAAAATGTACATATTCATTATGAGTCCCGCCGCTAAATGGATTGCACAGTGAAAGCTGTAGCAATCAGCCTGCTTGGTATGCGGAGGGCGAGGAGGGCACTAATTGCATGTTAGAGCTGAGGATTAGATTATGAAAAGAGTGAGAAAATGAAGATAGATCCCTGTGACACTGTCAGATTAAGGGCAGCGACGCTCAGGAATATGACATTGAAATTTACGGCGCCGTTAAGGGAAGGGACATTTGAAAGGGGGTGTTGGATGTCATTTTTTTTTTTTAATTCACATGTATTTGCTCAGTTATGAGCTATTTAAAACCACAAGCTGAAAAATACATATTATAAACCCCAATAAATTAGTGCTGGAGTGTTCTGGGTGTCTGTGGATGGCTGCTATGAGAAAGCTGTGCTCTCACCTACCTGGTGTTTAATACTACCCTGAGAAACCTGGTGTCGTGGAGGGTCACCCTGCCCATGGCAGGGGGTGGGAATGAGGTGATTTTAAGGTCCCTTCCCACCCAAACCATTCCATGATGATTCTGTGACTACAAGTTGCCCACTCTGCAAACATCCAAGGACTCCACCGTGTAATGTGCCCAGGATGCTCCTGTTGGGATCCCAGCAAAGCCCACATTGGGCAGGGGGTTCTGTCTGAGCCCCCCAAAGCCTCGCCTTGGCTTGATCCAAGAAGGGTTTCCCACATCCAAACCCCCTGCCTGGCTTCATCCCAGCAGGGAGAGGCTGAGGGAAGGTGGCTGTGAAGGATCTGTGGGTTCACGTTGCTGCTGTTGTGATAACTGGGGAGGATTTTCCCATGTTCTGCTGCAACTCCAACCAGATGTGATTTCTTTTGGAATTAAACGAAAGTTAAGTACAAAAACATTTTGCCCACAGGGAATTCAGATTCTCCATGTGCTTTTAATAACCGTTTGTAAAACATTTAGTGAAATCTATGGCAACGTGTTTAGGAAGGGGGGGGGCGGGAATCTAGTTATCCTTGCCTGAAGGTGTTATTTTGGTATCTCAGCTTTATCCTGTGTGGGCCAATTTCCAGTCACTCATTCTGTGCAAGAGAATGGAAGCCTCTGAATTTAATGCATGTAAAAATTTTTAATAAAGATGCTAATTGGCTTAAAACCTATGAAGAACTTTATAGTAATTTAGATGTCCAAACCTCTGCAGTCTAATGCAGCAAACCCAAAACAGTACCAATTGATGTTCTTGTTAGAACTGATTGCAATGTGTAGGCCCCAAGTCTGTGCCACCTCTTTAAGGTTACTCATGTTAAAATCAGGTTTAAAATCCCAGGGTGGTTTGAGTTGGGAGGGATCTTAAAGCTCATCCATTCCATCCCCTGCCTTGGGCAGGGCCACCCTCCACTAGACCAGTTTGCTCCAAGCTCTGTCCAGCCTGGCCTTGGACACTTCAATCTGCCATAAAACAGTGTTTGAATTCCAGCATTTCTGAGTGTAGAAACTGAATATTTAAAACCCAATCCAAAGGTCTTGCCTGTTGTTACTTAGCAAAGTTCAGGCTGTAAATGGGGTAAAAGCTCATGCAGGTTTTTATCCCAACCTTAGAATTGGAAACAGGAGATTTTGGGAAGTTTTTCCCTCTCTGTTCCCTGTTATTGTCATTCCATGTGCCAGGGGAGGCTGTCACCAGGCACAAAGCACCCAAGAGCCTTCACACAGGCGCAACCTGCACCTTTTCCCTGCAGCAACCCTGCCTTTTATGTCCAAACCCCTCCTTTAGCACAGCAAACCAACCTGGAAAGCTGCGAACAGAGTGCAGAGCTCTTGGGATCTCTTGGCTTCCCTTCAGGAAGGAGCAGAGCTCCTCAGCTGGGCTGCTGAGGGCGTGTGCCCCTCGGCCACCCCTCCACAACAGTGTCTCCAGTAATCTGATTAAATTCCCAGTGTCCAGAGCTTGTTCTGTGGTAACAACACCAGGATCGTAGGTGGCAACACATCCAAAACCATAAAGCCTGTGGATTGCCCGTGTTTGGGGGTTTCTGGCGTGTTGAGGACATAATTAACGGGAATAACTGGCTCTTGCAGCCCTGAAAGGAGGGTTTCTAACTCAATGATATGTCAGGACCGTGCTGGATGAGTCTGACCAGAATTTTTATCTCCTGCTCATTAAATTACCACCGTGTATGACTTTATAAGCACTGAAAGTCAAGGAAAATCGTTGCTGACTGACAATTCGGGATTGCTGGAGAGTGCAGGTTACCAACAGCTGTCTCCAGCTGAATCAGACTGACAAATTAGTCCTCCTGCTCCCTGGACAAGCCTGTAATAAAATTACCCTGCGACACGTGGGTGTCTCCCGCGCCGGGGGACGGAGGCACCCACAGAAAGACAAAAATAGCCATTTATCCACAGGGGGAAGGAAGAATTAAGTTTATAAAGTCTGCAGATATAAGAGCAGCACGTCGCTCTGTGGAGTTCCACACATGCAATGAGACAGCTAAAATCCATTTGTCTCCAGAAAGCCCTTTGATTGGTTTCAATTTATGAATGAGCTGCAGAGAGCGCAGGAAGTGCCCAGGGAATGCAAATGAGGCGGCTGTGCCACGGTCTGTGGAAAAGGCCCCCAGACATCTGAGGGAGGAAATTTTCTGTGAGGAAACCCAGTCCTTGGCATTTTGTAAATCCTAAAAATACCCAAAGACAAATAGTCTAACTCACTACTGCTGAAATTTCATTTACTTACCAGCCACACTAATGAGGCACTGCAGAGGGACTTCTAATTAGATCCACTTTATTCCTGTCACTGAAATTAATTTATTTCCTTCAGCTTCTAGAGCTAGTTTGATATTTTCCTGATTTTTAAGCCAGACAGCACAAAGGCTAGGAAAAGCCGGGACTGGCTCTGCTATTTATGTCCACCTCGTGGGTGGAAGCGGGAGGTTTGGGGCAGGCTCTGTCCGAAGGCAGAGGGTGTTTCCCAGCGTGTGTGGGGCTGTGCTGAGCGGCAGGCCGGCCCCGGTGCAGCCCCTGGGCTCGCTGTCCCCAGAGCCCCCGCCAGGGCTCCAAGGAAGCGCTACAGCAGCAATATTGTGCCACTTGGCGATTTCCTGCCTCATGCATATTCAAAGAGGGAAGAGGCTGGATGCATAATTCATTAGCCATTACAATTGCATTAGACTATTTATACTATTACTTCGGTAGCTGTTTAAATTAAGGGTTACAAATAGCTCATTTGTTTTCTGCTGCTCTGGCAAGAGGGTTCAGCTCCTCAAAGCGGGGCTGGGGCACAGCCCAGGGAGGGCTTTGGCCAGGGCAAGGGGTGCAGGGGGGGCTGGTCAGGGCACCCCCATTAAAGTTTGCAGACTCTGTGTCCTGCTGCTTTACTTGCCATCATCCTTGCCCCGTGCTATGAGTGGAGCCCCCAGTTTCCAGGCCTGGGCTGAAGCTGAGCCCCATGGTTTGATGGTCCAGGAGAAGCTCCTTGGAACACTTGCAATGCCAAATAAATCACAGTTGTGTCGGTGATGTGGCTTGAAATCACCCTCTTCACACCCTAATAAAATCCAGAGAAACATGGGAAATCCTCAACTGGTAACTAATTGTCAACTAACTACTAAACCCCAGCTCCTGATGCACATATTATGACTCTTGGTGCCTTTCCAAACATTATTTTATTAATATGAATAATATATTAACTATTGAACAGTCTGGACTTCATCCAAACCACTCTGTTGTAAGTGCTTTGCTAAGACTTACCAAGGATATTTACTTCTCTAAACAACAGGCAACATTTGTATCGGTTTTGGTTTTATTATTGTTTTACTAAATAGTTGTGAGAGCACCAAGAGAGGGATCTGAAGATTTTCAAAACGATTTGAAAGATAGTCCATAAAGTGCTTTACATCTTCGGGAGTTTAAAAGGTGAATTACTGTTCTTTAATAATTTAAAGGAAACCCTCCA
The DNA here is from genome assembly GCA_013400415.1 of Scytalopus superciliaris. Taxonomy (NCBI): domain Eukaryota; kingdom Metazoa; phylum Chordata; class Aves; order Passeriformes; family Rhinocryptidae; genus Scytalopus; species Scytalopus superciliaris. The sequence goes on along the minus strand of VXBX01003263.1, from coordinate 27,554 downwards.
GAATGCATTTTTAAATGTATTTCCAGCTAAACACAGGTTCCTGCTCTCTGTTCTCATCACCAGGGGATCACGTCAGGATGAATCACCGCGAGGGAGCCGCGGTCAGGGCTGTGTAATCTCAAGCAAAGCTGCCAGGGGAAGATCTGCTCCCCAGGGATGGCTGGTGCACACCGACGGCTGATCTCTGCTCATTACCCAGCGCCCGGGTCACAGGCCACTGATGGATCTGATTTAGATAAGACTCCAAATTCGATTTCTCAAAGTTTACTTAAAATCACTGAGATTCACAGATGCTTTTCTGGAGGGCTGTGGCATTAAAGCTGGAAGAGGTTTGGATTAGATGTTAGATTAGGCCTGCCCTGTAGTGGAAGGTCCTGGCTAGAGCTTGGTGAGCAGGAGCTGGACTCGATGATCCTGGGGGGTCCCTCCCACCTCAGGGTACTCCAGGATTCTCGGAGTAGGACGGAATCCTTCCCTGTGAGGGTGGGCAGGCCCTGGCACAGGGTGCCCAGAGAAGCTGTGGCTGCCCCTGGATCCCTGGAAGTGTTCCAGACCAGGCTGGATGGGACATGGAGCAACCTGGGACATTGGGATGTGTCCCTGCCCATGGCAGGGAGCGGCACTGGGTGGGATTTGAGGTCCCTTCCAACCCAAACCATTCTGGGATTCTATGATTCTAGGAATAAAGGAGAGACTCTCTTGGTTGGGATTTTGGGGTTTTGGTGGCGTTATTTTGGTTGGTTGATGATTTATACAACTTTTTTAACCAAAAACCCCTACCAAGACCACACATAGCTGTTGTCCAGGTTTAGTAAAATCAGGGTACAAATTAGGTGGGAGTATTTACCTTCAGGCTGCACTCCTGGGGAGGTGGGGACAGGGGGAATCAGTCCCCACCGAGAGACAGGACAGCCTTGCAGATCTCAGCTGGGGCAGGAGGGTGGTGGTTCCCACATCACATAGGATGAATGTGCCCACGTCCCCTCCTCTTCACTGCAGAAGCAATTTTTGCTGTCCAGCTTGTTCAGATTTCACTGCCTGCCATCCAGACTCCCTCTGACATGAGTGTGGACATTTATGAGCATCCATTGGGATGACAGGGCTGTCTCTGCTCCCCACACTCACCAAACTCAGCATGTCCGTCGATGTCTCAGACCACGGATACGGGAAGAGTTTAACCCTCCCTGGGCTGCACAGACAGAAAAGACACCAGCAGACAACTCTCATTTATAAACCCTCAAATTCATGTCGGCCTTTCATTGATGCTCCTCTTGCCCAACAGATCCTTCAGGAGGCAGCATTTTACCCTTCAGCTCTCCCAGTTTCTGTGTGTTCTGCCACACCGTTCCACGCTCCCACGCCCCGGGGCTTGGCTGGGTGGGGACAGTCCCAGCACGCCGGGGTTAACCCAGTGCAGCCGGCGGAGCTCCCTGCTCAGGTCTGAGGAGGCTCTTCCAGACAGCCCATCATCTGCTAATGGGACTTAAGACAGTTGCTGCCTCATCGGCAGGAGCGTAATGATCGCTGGGCAGCGGAGAGGCCCATTATCCATCATCCATACTCCTCCTCTGGCTGATGGTAACGATTTCTTGGTTCAACAGGAGCGCACAGGGACCTCTCTGCTCTGTGCACCACCCCAGTTTAATATCCTGAGCAAGACAAACACAGGTTGTGTCCAGGCTGTGCAGGGCAAAGCCAGCAGGGAGTTCCCTTGGAGACTTGGAGGGTATGAAAGGTCCTAAGAAAATCTGGGAAGGGCCTGTGTTTTGTGCAGCAGGGACAAGGTCGCCCCCCACCCTGCCCAGGGCACAGCTCACCACATTCTGTGATTCTCTGGGCTGAGGATTTGCATGTAAAGAATTAGATCAGGAGGGGAGGAGAGGAAAATAACTTGTACTTCCTATTTCACTTTTTTTCAACTACCATTCTCCAACCCACATCATTATATGGTTCTGTGATTACTGATGGAATATCAGCATTTCAATAATTACAGCTGATGGATTTAAACCTTAAGAGTGTATATTTAACTTTGATATAGGAAGAAATTCTGCCCTGGGAGGATGTTGTGGCCCTGGCACAGGGTGCCCAGAGAAGCTGTGGCTGCCCCAGCCCTGGGAGTGTCCCAGGCCAGGTTGGACGGGGCTTGGAGCACCCTGGGCTGGTGGGAGGTGTCCCTGCCCATGGCAGGGGGGGGAATGGATGAGCTTTAAGGTCCCTTCCAACCCAAACCATATCAGTGCTGCAGCAGCACCCTGGTGACCAGTGCCACGGTGATGCTGAGAGAGCAAGGATGTGCTTCCCTGTCCCCATTCCCAGCTGGAGGAGCTGCACTCTCCGCTGGCAGGGAGAGGGTGAAGGCACCTGGCTGACACTATCAGGGACTTCAAGTCCAATAAGCGATGCTCAGAAGAAATACAATAGTGAGAGGCGGTGCCGCCGCTGAAAATTAAATCTGAAAGACAAGTATTTATTCTTCTCGGACCTCCTCGAGGAACACGGGCACAGCAGCAGCATGTTAAACAGGGCAGGGGTGCAGGGAGACAAATGTCCAGGCAGCTTCTCTGCAATATCCATTTGAAAGGAGCTTAGTGCCACGAGGCTTTCATCTCAATATTCCTGAGGCCGGATTTGAAAGTGCTTAAGGTTAAATATTACTCACTCTTGGAAAGAACATCTCCATCTGTCTCGTAAAAAAAGCTTTCAGTCTTGGAGGTACTCAGGGAAACTTACCCATAAACACGGTCATTAGAGACTTCAGAGGAGAAAAAATCCAAGCAGAAATTAGCCTTTCAAATTCAGCAGTGGTTAATCCCACAAAGCCTTATACCCAAAACCTAATCCCTGTTTTTGTGGTGCTGGGCTGGCGAGCGAGCGAGACCCTGCCTGAGGAGGCACTGCACAGCTGGGTCCTGCTCCCTCACATCTGGGCATCCTGGAGTGTGGGGCCAGGAGAGACGTTCCAGCAAAGCCCTCTGCCCCTGAAGGGTCCCAGAAGGACAACCCTGATGTGATCCATAGCCCTTGGGATGAAGCCGATGGGTGCTCCCGGCTGGAGAACTGCTGCGGCATCTCAGGGATGCCAAGAGACTCTTGCACTGTTAAATGCCCAACACACTTCTGAAAACTGGATTTAAGCAGCTGGTTTTGAACATTTGTGGTAAAAGAGAGACCTGAAACAGCAGTGTGTGATTTGGGGTGAAGTGCCCGAGGCCTGGTGATGATCATTGCAGCGCTCTTTAGAAGCAGAGATGACATTATTTTCCGGGCAGTGAAAGCAGCTGACGACGCCCCCGGGGACCTGCCGGAGCTTTGGAGAGGAGAAATCCTTGTCTTTTCAGAGGCTGGAAAGTGACAGTGCTTGGCAGCCTGGAACGTGTGTCCTGGAGTCCTGGATCCAACACGGCAGGAGGTGGTTGTGCCCTCCTGACCTTCCTGCAGTGTCACCAACCATGAGAAACCCACCCAAGAGCCAGAGACACCATGGGCTCTGCCCATGGAGCACGGCCCAGGGGAAGCTGGTGGGAAGCTCTGCTGTAGGAGTCACTCCTTGTTCATCCTCGTGGAAGACAATGAAGTGGGTCCTGCTAACTCAGTGAGAAACATGGCTTGTTCTCCTCGCAGCTGTGAACCATCCCAAGGTGTCCCAAGGCCAGGAGTGGGCTCTGGAGTATCCCAGTCCTTTTTGCTGTTAGAATAAAACTGATCTCAGGACTAAGATATATTTAAACTGCTCCTCATTCTGTAAAAAGCACATAATTCTGCAGGACCTCCATCAGCTTGAGACCTCTCCCCACGCCACCATCCTCATGCCTGATGTATTTTCCCATTGTGCTCAGCCCTGTAAGGCCCCAACAAGACATGGGGTGTCTTTTTCAACCCCCCAAACATCCAGTTTAACGAGATTGAGTCTGAAGATGATGCTGCACTGACCACTACATGTTGACCTGGTCAAAGGAACCCAAAGCCAGGACACACTTCCAGTGCACCAGGAGTAGGTCAGAAATAACAGCTCTGCTACTCTGGATTTAAGGGAATCAGGAAGCTGAAAAAATGAACTGCTACGAAAGCCAGAGGAAGGCACACCATGGAGGTCCCTTGCAGGAGGATTGTCATGGAGATTTGGGTGTTCATCTGGAGCCAGCTGCCCACCAACACTCACTGGAACAGGCTCTGGCTTGGGTGGGGATAAATACAGAGAGGAGACCAATAAGGGACTTCTGAGAAACTTACAAAAGGGAGCCAATCAATAGCAATAAACTGCTTCAGATAGTGATTAATTAATAGCAATTAATTTTGAAAAGAAGAGGATATTGACCTAAATTGACAGAGGGGCTAACCTTTGAGCAATTCACAGAAAACATCTTTAAAACAGTGATTAAGTTGTAGAAAGTAATAAAAGGGCTCCACTGCCTTCAGGACGAGCTGAACCCAGCTTGGGAGTGGTGTCAGGAGAGCTCTAATTAAGTGTTGGAGCTTGATGAGGTAAATTGATGAGCTTGGCTCTGCCAGATGGGAGTCAAACAGTCATGGGAGTTCAGAATGTGTCTTTGGTATCAGGACAACCAAAATTCCTGCAACTCAGTAAAAAGTGCTAAAAACTTTGCAATCCTGAAGTGCTACAGCAAGGAAGGCTCCGTGGGGTCCCTGCCTATGGCAGGAGGTTGGAACTAGCTGGTCTTTAAGGTCCCTTCCAACCCCAACCATTCTATGATTCTATGATTCTATGACATCTCACCTCCTCAGAGTTCACGACCATTCCAAAACCTCCTTACTCCTCAGAGAACAAGTATCCACATTTTACCATCTCATGCAGGCCCTGCTGTTGGGACATGGACTGATGCTTTACTGAAGGCCATTCCCACAGGTTCCCTCACTCCGAGGAACCTTGGAATGCTTCAGCAAGTCTTTCCTTCTGACCCAGGCTGTCTCCAGGTCGGTGACACTCCAGAGCCAGCCGGCACCAGCTAAAAGCCTGGATGGGGCTGGGTGGGAGTGAATTAAATTAACTGTGAACTGACATTCCAGGCATAAGGACTAAACTCCACTCTGATTAACTGCTGATAATTAATTAGGAGTGGTTGGTCACTGCAGGGCTGCGTGTGGACATGGCCCAGGTTCACAGCAGACATGAGTCAACCTTGGTCTTTCCACTTCTCCTTTCCATGAGAATGTAAATTAATCAAACACTTTTGAAAATGAAAGAGCAGCATCTGGTGTGGTGGGATCAGGAGACACAACATCTCAGCAGGCCAGAATTGTGCTCTGAAGGTCTCAATTTTTTCCCCCCTTTTGTCCTTGACATTCTGAAGTCCTGGCAGATCGTTTGAAGTCCTAACCATAATCAAACAAAACCAATTTCCCAATCTTCATAAAACACATGCCACGGAATGACCCTCCGTCACAACAGGATGCTCGGAAATTCCTGAAAGCTCCTCCTGCTGGGAGCTCCCCCTGATCACAGGTTTTCCAAGGAAGAGGCCATTTCTTTCTGCAATTCCTTTGCTCTACCTTTACTCCAGAGTGAAACCACGGTTCAGGGCTTGAGGAAAGGGTTCATCACAGCCACGTTGTCTGGGATGCAGCACGTGGGCTTGGGCATGATCTGATCGCTCTGTGGTTTTGGAAAAATACTCCTGTTTCCCAAAATGTGCCGTTTACAGCTGGTTTTTGCAGGTCTGGTGAGCACAGAGCCTCCGGAGCAGCCACCTCTGTTTGCTAACAACTATTTCCAAACAGATAATTAAAGCCTGATTTAGATAAAACTTTACAAATAAAGGAATTCCAGAGGCGTCCTCGGCTCGTTTTGAAACCGCCCCGTTAAATGTCAGCGGATGAAAATATCGCCCAGCAAGAGGGAGCTGGGCCCGCTCCGGAAAACAAACGGCGCTGATTGGATTCAGCTGTGCAGCCATGGGAATGCTGGAAAAGCCCAGCCTGGCCTTCGCCCCCCCCAGGATCAGCGCCCTGCCCGCCGGGCAGGGGGCAGAGCCCAGAGGGTGCCAGGGCCGAGCAGAGCCACCCCTTGTCACCCTTGTCCTGGCAGAGGAGAGGCTTTGGCACTGGCAGCGATTCCGGGAGGATCCCACGGCGTGGCCGGGTTTGTCCCTCCGAGCTGAGAGGCTGAAGACAGCTCTGTCTGCAACGGCTCGCCGAGCAAATCATTACTGAGACTGAAGACCTAAAATGACCTTGTAGAAAGACAAAATTGTTCTGGGAAGGGACAAAACCCACCCCAAGAGGGTCTATTGTTAATGGCTGGCACCGGCATAAAGTTCACAATTGGTAACTTATTTAAAGATTAGTTTTCCTCGGATTTGTTTTTGCCTTGTGCAAATCCAACTTGAAAGGAATGCCATTCTTTCAGACCTCTACCAACACTTGTGTTTGCAGCCTTGAGCAGCCCCTAAACTTGCATTTCAGCACTAAGGACAATTGCAGAAGCGGCTCCAGACTCCGATAGGACTTTTTAAAAACAAATAAACATCCCCCAGTGGGATTTACAGCCTGTGGCTGCAGGGCCAGGCTGATGAGTGGGAGCTGGAGAGGCTCATTTCTCAGGCCACAGGATGAACCAAACCAGTTCTTGGCTGTTCAAGCAGAGAATGAGAAAAGAAAACCAAACACAGGGCTCCAAAAATTAGATGGGGTTTCTAGATTTCTTTGGAATGATTGATCTACAATGCCGCCTTTTAGCACTGGTGACCAACATTTTAATAGCATTTAACGTGGCACTGCTCCTGGTGGCTCGGGAGCTGTCTCAGGATGGGGCTGGGCTTGTGTTTTTGACACATTAACGGGTGAGAACACCCTGGAACCAGCCAGGAGGATCCTTCTTGCTTGCAGTGCTGGCAAAGCATGGGGACAGCTCAGCCCCGGGTCAGGATCCAGCACCAGACCCTCACTGAGCAACTTCCAATGTGGTGGAGCCTTGATCCATGAAAAATGAAGAAAGGGGAAAAAAAAGAAAGAAGAAAGTTGAAACAACAGAACATTGGACTCGTTTAAATGTCAGTTTATCTCTGTTTTGAATATCAGTCTAATTCAATTTTAAATGTCAGGGCCTGATTCTCCTCCGACTCACAGTGAGATGGTGTGAGCCCTCCCTCCCTGCCAGGCTGCAGAGCCCCATCCTGAGAGGGGCTGAGGGTCCCACAGCCCCCCAGAGCCACCCAGGAGCAGCCTGGACCCCCAGACTGGGAGGAAAGGGAGCTGTGTGGGTGTCTGGGGCAAACCAGTGGAGCCATTGATGGGACATCCCCACTGGCACCACTGAGGATGTGGCTGTGACAGACAGAACTGCTCCTGCCACGGCCCCTTGGACCATGTGAACTCTGGTGACTCCCAGGAACTCTCAGGAGCACTTGTTTGATACAAACTCGACATTTTTTGGTCAAGTTTTGCAGTGAAGGGGCTTTTCTAATAATATTTTACTAGCTGTAGTATGCCTGTTATTACACGGTAAGGAACAAGATAGGAACCACATGTGTAGATATTATTTGCTGCAGAAGTTAAATTCCATCAGTGACCACAGAAATATTTACATTTCTAGTTTGTAATGAAAAACTGAGTTATAATTATGGATTTGCAGAGGTGGGAGTACAATGTCATCACAGCATTTGCTAAAAAAATGCTAATTCCCAGTACTGAAGGCCCGAGTTAGAGTGAATCTTGGAAACACAGGGACACCTCACTTCATAAAGCTGCTGCAGCGTGGCCAGAATCCCTCCTTTTTATGATCTAACTCATGCACAGAATTTAATAAAATTGTATTTACTTTTCCAAAGGCATGTGAGTGCAAACATGTGGAAGGATATATGGAGAATGTCTTGGAAAGGGAAAGATGTTAAACTCCGTCATGGAGAGGAGTGAGATGCGAACCCAAAGCCAAGCAAAGTCTGCAGCAATAAGTCCTTGGATCAGAGGCATCAACAGAGATCAAGGCAGTCTTTTGACTCCTTGAAAGGTGAATTTTTCACATTTTATCTCCCAAAGCTCCAGCAGAGCCAAATTTTGCTGCTGCAAAGGCCTCTCCAAAGCCATCAAAGTCAGGAGTTCAGGAAGTGCCTCCTCTGGCTCCGGTTGCCACACAAGGGACTTTGGTTTTACAGGGTGACATTCACCCTTCAGGACAACACTTAATCACTCGTAGGGACAGCGATGTTTAGAGGGGCTCTGATGGCTGGGGGAGTTAATGGGAGGTAAGTTCTCCACCCCTTTGGCCACCTTGGTCCTTTCTCCAGTGCTAGGAAGGTACAAAACCCCTCTGGGATTGCCCAGGGGTGGAGGTGTTCACAAAGCCATCACCCAGCAGTTGCCTCCAAAGCCATTTCAGAGAAATCCAAGTGCCTGGGGTGGGTTCTTCTAAGAGGCCCTGTGGTGGGGTCACATTTCCCAGCCCTGCTGAGCAAGTGACAGTGCCCAAACCTGATGTTTGAAGGCCCAAATGCTGTTGNATTTAAATGAATTGTTTTTCAGTGCTCAGTCTCAGTGTATGGCAGCAAAACTCAGAATAATCAAAGTAACCTCTGCTAATGAGCCAATACTCGGGTATGGATGTGTCCAACACACAGGTGGGTGATGACTCTCTGTTGATTGGGTGCAACAGGATTCCTCTCTAATTATGTGAACTACTCATGCTCTAAAAACGTTAAGGCAAACTTGCATCTGGAGCTACATGGCAGGTTATTAAGCGAGGCTTTTAGCACTGGAGGCCAGGATTTCCCTTTTAATCCATCATAACAATTTGGTTGAAAGGACTAATTGAGCACATTTCATTTTTCCCACCCTTTTGCTGTGGTTGGGAGGCAGAGGAGCCCCAGCACAGCGTGTGGATTACAAGGAGCTGCTTTCCCAGGGTCCCAGCCACCTCCCGGAGCAGTGTTATCCTCCATGCATTAGGGAAGAGCATTTTAATAATGAAAACCTTCCAAATTATAGATATGTGGAGGTCGAACAAGCTGTCCCACCTTCAATGAAGATAACAGATTTGTACAAGCACCTAAAATATTCCTGCGGACTTCGGAATTTAAGCTCGTGGCATAATAGAATTTGCACAATAATTCAATCTAATTGTGGAGGCAAGCTGTAAAACTGCTCCATCTCTGATGCTTTACTGTGCAGGGGGGAAAAAAGGATGCTGTGCCACCTTTTTCACTGACATCCAATGTTTCAGATTTTTAAAAATATTGTATAAAGGCTGAGATTTATTTCCTAAGATGTTTCATTAATGGTTGTGGCAGGCAGCTGGCCTGAGGTTTGACACACAATAAAATCCATGTCAAGAATATTAAAGATAGTGCAAAAGATAACTATGAATTTACATTCAAACAGGCTTTTGACAAAGCCATTGCAACAGGCTCCTAATCAGGTCTTGAGACCCAGCCTGCCCTCTCTTTAAACCCGTGATCTTGAAAAGGAGCTTTAAATTGGAAATTATTACACATTAAAACCTCAACATGGGCCGGATCGAAGCGGATCGATATCTTGCCGAGCACAATAAATCAGCCTCCTGCTCTGCGGTTACTGTTTGCTGAACATATTTAAATTTTCTTGTAACAAATTAATTCCAACATTTTCCCTTGATTGAATTAGGGCAAGTGTTGGAGCTGTCACAAGTATTTCACTGCTTCAGGGAGACAAATTGCTCGTCTGGACACGGGTAACAAGCCAAAGTGTTGAGTCCCTGATAATCTTTCCACTAATTCTCCATTACAGCAAAATGAAGCCATAAATCACCGTGACAGCTGATCGATGCAAACATTGTTTCCGCCGTGATTGCCAGCGCTCCCCGCGGACTCACTGTCCGCTCGCGAGCCGCCCAAATTACTCCCCGGGCAGGTCCCCGGGAGCGCCAGCCCCGCTCCGCAGCTCCTGCCGCACAAGTAACCATCTCATTTCGGGGGCCCAGCCCGCCCCCGCCCAGCCAGGATTAATCACAGCGCCCTGTTGGGCCGGGGGAGCCTTTCCAGGCTCTTCGGGCGCAAAGCAATGGGATTCTGTCCGTGCCGTTGCGCGGGATCCACCGGCGCGGCCGCGGCGCCGTCAGGCTCGGCCCTGTCGCTTTCTCTTAACTAACTAGTGGCAACTTGGATGAAATTACTTGACCCTTTATCGAGTTCTGCTAATGTCTTCTAAGGAAGAAATTAAAGCCCCCTCGGCGTGCCCCGCGGCAGCTCCGCGCGCATTTAATTCCAGGGAAGATGGATTAAGTGGTTCTGTGTGGGACTAATTCACACACCGAGGTGGCTCCGTGGCCTTCCCGGCTCGAGGAACCCGTGAGGGGCGACAGAGCCTGGAGAACTGGTCGTGTGGGTTGTCAGCCACATCCAGACCGGGAATTCCGGAGAGAGACGGGGCTCATGTGGTGCTCCCAGCGAGGAGGGTTGTTGGGGTCAGGTTTCACCATCAAATGGGGACATGACAGGAGGAAAAATCATGGAATCACAGAGCGTGTTGAGTTGGAAGGGACCCACAAGGACCATCCAGTCCAACCCTCAGCCCTGCCCAGGCCCATCCCCAAGAGTCACACCCCAGAGCATCATCCAAACCCTCCTGGAGCTCTGGCAGCCTTGGGGCTGTGCCCACTGCCCTGGGGAGCCTGGGCAGTGCCCACCACCCTCTGGGGGAAGAACCTATTCCTGAGATCCCACCTAAACCTGCCCTGGCAGAGTCCCAGCCATTCCCTCATGTTCTGAAAGCCCCATTCCCATGCAACATGGTCTATCACTGAGATAATGTAATGAAAAGGATAAAAATAATGTAGAAGTGGTTCCAGGATTAAAAGGATAAAAATAACGTAGAAGCTGTTCCAGGAGAGGTGTGGGATTCCTTGCTGGAATGCTTTCCATGAGTGTGGGGTGTAGTGTGACCGGGAGCAGCAGGTGCTGTGGGTGATGCCACGTGTGCCCCCCACAGCTGAGTGAGCGGTGCTGGGGGCTCCAGAGAACACAGGATGGAATGAGAGGGTCACAGAATCAGTGGGGTTGGAAAAGGCCTCCAAGACCATTGATTCCAACCATTCCCCAACACTACCAAGGCCACCGCTGACCCATGTCCCCAAGTGCCACATCCACTAGGCTGTTAAATCCCTCCAGGGATGGGGATCCACCACTACCCTGTTCCAATGCTTCACAGCCCTTTCCATGAAGAATTTGTCCCTAACACCCAACCTGAACTCCCCTGGCACAACCTGAGGCCGGTTCCTTTTGTCCCAAGGAGATGCCAGTGTGTCCCTGATGTCACAGATGCTCCCACAGCCACTGCAGCCTGCCGAGAGGGGTGGCAGCGGGTGTGCTGCAGTGCCAGTGCATCCAACAGGATCCCTGCCAGGGAATAACGTGGATTCCCAAAATATTAAGGCTCCAGAGGAGGACTCTTTCAGAAATCAGTGATGCTGCATTATCAGCCCTGAAACTCCACTGGCAGGGGCAGAAAAGGCACAGCCTTCCCTTTGAAAGGGAAGGGGAAAGGGAAAAGCAGCAAGTGGGAAACAAACTCCACATCCTCACGTAACACATACTGTGCTCCATCCTGGCAGCACTGGAATCTCTCCGCTCCACATCGGCACACGGGGAACCCAACACGTGCCGTGAGGAATTACCTCTCCTTGGAGGTGCTTTGGGATCATTTGTGTGCAAACAGAGCCCCTTGGAGGAGCCCAAATTCACCCCCCACACACCTACAGTGGCCACAGCCCCCCGTTCTCCCCCCGGCCAGCCGTGCCACGGATGCAGGGAGTTCGTGCCGGTATTGGATGCGAAGGGTGCGAGGCTTGGGGAGCATCCATCACTGTCCCCCTCCGAGCTGCTCCCAACTGAGCACGAGCACAGGTCGCTGAGGGATCGCTGGGGAGGAGGGAGGGACGCCGAGGGTGACCAGGGGCACAGCAAAGAATGGCACACCCCGTGCTGGCCGGGATGTGACGCAGCACGGAATTTAAGGATGGCTTTGAAAAGCAAAAATAAAAATCCATTTCTGCATCATCCCCTGATTGGAGACTTTTCCACGCTGCAAGTTCCACTTTGGAAACTCTTGTTGTGTTTGAAACTTAATTGGGACACACTCAAGTGGGACTAATTGGAACTCCACTGGCACGGCAGTAAATTAGGAAGGAGGGGGAAAGACAAGAAAGGATGTTTTCTTGACAGAGCTAAACTCCAGCTTGCTTTGCTGTTCCAAACTGGAGCGCTGCTAAGGAAAAGCCTTGTTCTTTTGCAATAATTATGAATTTTCAGATATTGTTTGTAAGAAATAGAATCTATTATTTACAGAGAAATAATCCCCAAAAATGCCAGTCAAAGCCATTAAGATGTTTTCACTGATGCACCGCACGTAAATCTGATTTATGTTGGTTTAAACAGTTAAGAAATCCCCCAAAATAACTTCATTTATTATTTTATTGCCTGATTAATGGTTCAGAGGAACTGATTTGTAGCTGAAGTTTTACAGAATGCAAAATTAAAACAAGAGCCTTTTGTAAAAATGCCCCGTATTTGTTCAATTATGTGTTTAAAACTGCAACAAATATAAAAACTTCAATAAATATATTTTCTTCCAAGAAATGACATGCTGTGGGTTTGCTGTTATTGTTGGGCTTGATGTTTTTGCCTCTAAGGAGGTCAGCAATATGGAAACATAAAGGCCAATTTAATTTGGGCATCTGTGGCTGCCAAGTATTTTAATTCCGACAGCTGTGACTGAAGAGTTAATATTTTACTTGTCAAAATCCCAAAGAAGGCCAGTGAATCACTCTAATTCTCATTAAGAGGCTTCCCCCCAGTAGCACCCTAATTCAAAATAATGAAAGTAGAGACTGAGTGCCATTCTAATACCAGTTGAGACCTATCTTTTAATATTTCTCTGGTGATGGATTAGGGATCGGGGAAATTCATCTCAGATCATAGAGCCTAATTTAATAAGGGATCATTCCAAGAGTATTGCATTTTATAATAATGTCATTTAATGTGTCGTCTTCCATTTTTACTGTCCCATATGTATGCTTACATGATGGTGCCACAGGGATAAACTTTTAAAGGACCAGGATCATTTTTTGTCCGGAATTCTTCTTAACGAGGAAGTTTATCAAGGAGATGGTCTATTAGTGAGCTGTTGTAATTATTGGAGTTAAAAGAAGCAGTGGGAGCCCAGGGAACGGCGACACAAACAACACTTTCAAACCCTGCAGTGGAGGCAAAGGGAGAACATTTAAAAGTAGGTTAAAATCTGATTTTAGTGTCTAATACAATAGTGCCATTGCATGAAAAATGTGGTCACCTGGTTGTTTAAGACTCATGATAATAATGTAATATTCCCCTCTAACCACATCTCCATAAAACATTTCCCACTTACTTGGCTGGTGTATTTCTGGGATTATTGAGGTAGAACTAATTGCTTCTTTGGGAGGGGTTATGATGATTTTCCAGTGCTCTCTTCCCCAAAATACGGTGATTTGCCATCCTGTGAGGGCAGCAAATTATCAGCAACCATTAAAAAGGATCAGACCTAATTACAGTGCATTAATATTCGGACTCCCTGTAACACTCAAATGAATTTGCATTGCCTGGCGTTGCAGTGCAGGGAAGTTGGGGGTGATTCCCACCCCAGAGCCCGAGCTCCTCAAGGTCAGGCACCGACCCCACCGCCCAAACATCAATATGTTGCCGTGGCTGTGAGTTGTGAAGCTGCAGCCTGAGCTTTGCGTAATCACACAGAGCCTCGAGGAGAAATGGGCTTATAATGAGGAGTTTGGTTCCAAATCCATTCCCTGATTAAGTCTTTATTTTCAGGTACCAACTCAGCGGCTCCACTGCAAGGTTTGACAGAATTAGATCAAACGCAGACAGGCTGAGCAGGGACCAGTTGAGTAATAACCTGCTGTAAACAATAATCTCATTACAGGAGTTTTCCAGCATTGAAATGTGTCTTTGGAAAGGAAACACAATTAATACAAAATGAGGGCTTTCATATTTTCTCCTTTTTCCTGGGTATTGTCACAGGTTTATTTTCCTTAGACTATTGTAATTCATGGTATTTCTTGCACTTTGTCTCCTACAACTCAATTTTTTATTCGTGACTTGTTGAAAATACTTTTCCTTGACATTTCTTTTGACTTTCTACTCTCCTACTTTTGTATTTTACACTTCTTTTTTTTTTTAATTCCTCGTTTGTGTGCTAATTCTTTTCATTCTCTTCCGTTTCCTCTTCCTTCCTTTTTATTCCATCTCTCCTCAATTCACTTATTTCCCATTTTTGAGGTTTCATTTCTGAGCTGCACCATTGCCCAAACCAAAGTGTGTAAAACCCTTGGTACATGTTGGGCAAGTTCATCTAAATTTTATAGCCTGGATTTTCTTTTTCTCACCATGTTATCTCTTCACATGACAGTGTATTGCTTGTTAAGCTTGTTGCTTTTGATTAAATATCAAAAGTTAGTCCTCCAGTAGGAATGTTCCATCCATACACGTCTGGCATCTGGAACTCCTTTAAGGACTCAGTTTGGGAAGAGAAAATTGTATTTATAAGTGTTTTAAATCAGAAAGGGAAAAAAAAAAAAAAAAAGGAAGGAGCCTGGTTGTATCAAAAATAATTAAAAAGGACAAGTTTATATTAAAGAATTAGAAACAAGCAAACAAGAAGTTAAATAAACAGGTCTGGAGGGCCGTTAATGAATTTGCCTGTGTGAGTCACCTTTCTCAGTTTCCATGGCTTGTTTTCCCCATATCCCCTTCATTGCCAGCCCTGCGAGTGTCCCAGGCCAGGCTGGACAGGGCTTGGAGCAGCCTGGGCTGGTGGGAGGTGGCCGTGGACAGCAAGGAGTGGGCAGGGCTGGTGGGGGACATGGCATTGCACCACCCCGGAGCTCCCCTTGGGAAAGGAGCCCAGGGCAGGAGCCTCCTCCTCCTGGGCAGGACTCTGATTTAAGGCAAGTTAAACGAGTCAGTAGCTGGTTTTTATTGAAGGGAAGTTAAAGCAGTGCCTGCCTGGTTAACTTGGCCCCAGCCCAGCGGAGCTGCCGGTTCCACACCCGGGGAGCTGAGCCATACATAGCCCTATCTCAGTGGGAAGAGCTGGCAAGAGGCAGGACTGGGTCCTGCTCAGACACCGGAAGAAAGTGCCATCAGCAAGGGAACTCCCTGCCAAAGAACATAAGAAAAAGAATGTTTCCACACTTAGTCATTTCTTGCTTTTCATTTGTTCCTTCATCTCCCCCTCCCTCTTTCCTTCCCCCATCCAGGAGTCCATCCCACCCGGCCCTCCCACCAGCTCCTCCTGCTGATGTCGCTGCTGGCATATCTGCCCTCCATGGCCCAGCAGAGCCTGGCTGGACTAATTACAGACTGGGAGACCATCTCAGAGTGGAAATACCTTCGACAGGACAGTGGAGGAAGAAGCTTTCCATGATGTGACCACTGTAGGTTTTCCTTCTTGCCTTATCACAGCCTGACAAGCCCTGCCAGGGAACCAGTTTGGCTCCTCCCTACACCAGAGGCATTTCCAGCCCGACTGAAGTTGTGATGCCCCTGGATCCCTGGGAGTGTCCCAGGCCAGGCTGGACGGGGCTTGGAGCAACCTGGGCTGGTGGGAGGTGTCCCTGCCCATGGCAGGGGGTGGCACTGGGTGGGTTTTAAGATCCTTCCAACCCAAACCATTCCAGGATTCCATGATCTCTTCATACACATTCAGCCCTCCATCCACACCAGACCTTTCCCTTCCAGTGTAGCAGTGGCCCAGCTCATGGCTTTCCATTTGTTTCTTTCCTACCTTAAACTAATTAGAATTCATTTTTAATCAGAAATTCACAGTCACTTCACTACCAGAATTTGATAGTCCATACTTAGGAAAATAGAATTGTGCATTTAAGTCTTAGGGCATTTTTCTTTAGCTGTCTGGAGAGGTATAAATCAGTCTCACAAAAAAAACCTCAGGCTGCCACAGCAAATCTTCTTTATTACAATACAAAACTGATTTTCAACAAATAAAATATGCTGTTGTGGTCAGCAGTCCCCCCGATCTCTGTGCCTGCTGAGGCATTTGCAGACAGCAGGCACGGGGGAAGACAAACACCCCGTGAAGTGCATGTTTTAAAGATCAACCCAATGGCACTCAGGAGCTGCCAGGGGTTTGCTCTGTTCTCACCGGGGCATAAAACAACATCAGCTAAAACCTCCCAGGGCCTCGGGAAGGCAGGGCTTGGGGGTTTCCCTGGAAATCCCTTTTTTTGTATCCAAGGAATAAAGCCTGTTTTAAAATGTTGATAAATTGATGATAGAAATGTAACTGGGTTAGTCATAGAAATGTAACCAGGTTAATGGTCCTTTTCCCTCTGATATTGAACTGATATTTTTCACTCTGCAGTTACTTTGTTAAATACCATTAACTTTACATCAAATATGCCCAGTTTCTGCCCGGCGGGGAGCGTCCTAAGAACACGAGATAACTTTGATTCAGTTTAGAAACATAACCTGCCCTCACAGTCCTTGTGCACAGCAAATTCCAGCACCATTTATATTGTCAGCTTTTATTTCCCGAGGCACCTCGTGGGTCGCTCCCAAGGGTTGGGTTGAGCTGTGGAAGGTCACTGGGTGGAGGTGGAATCCCTTGGGACAGCTGGAAGCTCTCTGCTCTGCTCCCTGAGGAGAAGGGGAAGATGCTGGATCTGCTGGAGGTCTCCATGTGCCCTCCCAAGAAGCTGCTCCAGCACGAGGCTTAAGATCCCAACACGTCCCCTCAGCTGGAAACCCTCTTTACATCACTTCTAACAGAATCTGTTTCATTGCCCTGCACTTTGAGCATAAAATAAAGACATAAAAAGTGACTAATTCAGGAATGTTTCCCCCTCTGCAAACCCAGGCTGAGCCTGCAAAGGGCGGGGGGTCCCTGTGATTCTGAGCAGAGCTGTGGGCAAACACACACGGCCTCAGGGCCCAGGGGGGCAGCTCTCACAGCCACGTTTCAGAGGCAAACTGGAATCCAACTTTGTTCTCCACGAAGAAATGTTTATGGGTTTGTGTACAAATCAAATTTAAACTAACAGTTTATTTTGGGCACTCAATGGCTTTGCTGAGAACTTAGACTTAAGCCATTACTTAGATTGAAATTTTCTTTAAAGTGGAAGTCAAAAATAAAAGTTGTACTTTGTGATGTTCCAGTTACGCCGACGGGTCTGAGCCACAGAGGGTGCTGCTCATGAGACTTTCCACTGAGTCACAGCCCACTGAAACATTATCCATCTGTTGCAAATGAGGGAAGACAGCTGTAATTAAATGATATTTTGCATTAATTGTATTTAAAGGCTCACAGTTTGCTGGCAGCCAGGCTG
Organism: Scytalopus superciliaris; assembly: GCA_013400415.1. Taxonomy (NCBI): domain Eukaryota; kingdom Metazoa; phylum Chordata; class Aves; order Passeriformes; family Rhinocryptidae; genus Scytalopus; species Scytalopus superciliaris. The sequence goes on along the minus strand of VXBX01003263.1, from coordinate 10,237 downwards.
AGGTTGGCTGCTCATATGTGTATTTGTACAAATCCTGGTGGAGGGAAAAAATATTATATAAAGCTTAATAGCCTTCTGTCCTCCTTTCCATCACTGCACATCCCCTTTCCAGAGAGGTTTGCAGCATCCTCAGACCAGAATTGCCTTGCTGGCAGCAGGTACGGGGCCAGAAGGACGTTTAAAGGATATTTAGTGAGAAGGAGGATCTTCTTGCCCTGTTGGGAGCCTCCAGCTCCCCCCAAGGTGTCTTGGTTTCCCTGCTCCTGGCAATTACAGAGACAATGGCCATTAATAGACTATGGATTAATGGATATCAGGAAATTTTAATTTCCTGGTTGTGCTCTACGATTCTGGTCTTTCTTCAGGGACACAAATGCCCACAAGATAACGCTATTCCGAGGGCCGAAGTGTGGATATTCCCTTCCGCCCTTTTCCTGCTGAATCCAGATGTGGCCAGAGGGGAAGCACTGCCAGCCTGTGTGTCCCAAACTCACCGACCAGGCTCTCGGGGCTGGTTTCCTTTAGGAAAATGAATTGAGTGGGCAAAGCACTCCGGGAACACTTTGGTGTTCATTCACAGGAGCCAGCCGAGCTGGGGACATCCCTCCCGTTGTCCCCACTGCCACTCTGCCCTGGCAGGGATGACAAACCAGCTGTGCCTCCCCTGCCCCGGCTTCTTTGCTCCTCTCCGTCCCTGCCTGTTCTCTCTGTCCCACACTGCAGGGACACAGCGGTGTCACCGCACCACGAGGGTGCTCTCCGCCCCCACTCCCCATCCCTGACTCATCCCAGCCTCCCTCAGGGATTGGTTTTGACCTCCTCAGCCATCCCGTTCCATGCCCCTCTGCAGCAGAGCCGGGTTCTGGCTCCGCCGCCTTCCGCAGCGCCGGCTGTCACTGCCCAGTGTCACTGCCCGATGTCCCTGCCCGATGTCACTGCACAGTGCCCATCTCGGATGGCTTTGTGAAGCAACTCGTTTTGCTCTTTCTTGGAGGTTTTCATTCAAGGATTGGCAGCAGTTTGCCTCCAAGAGGTGTTTTCAGCTTATTTATCTCCTAGAAATACAGAACCCCAGACTGGGTTGGGTTGGGAGCCCACCCAGTGCCACCCCCTGCCATGGGCAGGGACACCTCCCACCAGCCCAGGGTGCTCCAAGCCCCATCCAACCTGGCCTTGGACACTCCCAGAGATGTGCCTGGAAGGGGATTTTCCTGATCTAATCTAGTTTTCTGGAGATTCAATACTTTTCACATCAGTGGCTGTGACCACTTAAAGGACGAGCTCGTTGTTCCTCTGCAGGAGCTGTAGCTGAGTTTAACAATTCCATACATTTTCAGTGTGAGGCTGTTCCAAAGCCTGCCCACATTTGATTCCTTCCTTGGTGTCCCAGGGCAAACTGCGTTGAGTAAGAGAGTTGCAGTGGACATTTGGTCTTAAATTGTTCCCCAGGACTTCAATATGAGCCACACTCAGACACCATCCAAGAGCCTGAGGCTGGAATTTTCTTAGATCTTTCAAGCTAAACAAGGTTGTGCCAACTCAAGAGCTGTACAGAAGAAATCAAGGAAAAACACAATTTGTAGACAAGGCATTTCTTCTGTGCCCAAACCTGGGTTTTAATTTTCATTTCCATTTTGCAGCACCTTTTCTGGAAAGCCTGGCTGGAGGCCATCCTTCCACATCCCCCAGGAGACACAGCTGTGGGTCTTCTCTGGTAGGAGAATCTCCAAATCCTGCTTCAGAGGGCTGAGTTTGCACACAGATCTGCCACAGCTCCCCTGGCAAACAGCAGGACCACGGGGGTGTGAACTGGAACCGTGGCTGGAGCTTCCTTGACCTCCAACTTCCAGGGAGGTCTGCTCCTGCCCTGAGCTTGTGCAGAGTTGTCCTGGGGCCACTGTGTTCTGGCTGGACAAGTTAAAAGTACAAACTGTCCTGTCCCCTTTTTATAGATGTTAAAATACAAAAGTGCTACCATTTTCCCAGGCCAGGTTGGATGGGGCTTGGAGCAATCTGGTCTATGGGAGGTGTCCCTGCCCATGGCAGGAGGTGGAACTGGGTGAGCTTTAAGGTCCCTCCCAATACAAGCCATTTTGGGATTCTCTGTTTCTCTGGTTTTTAAACTTAAAAGGCATTTTTAGTTGCAAATGGCAGAACTAAAATTCTTCTTTCTGCTCCAGTTCCTCCCTTGCACACTCGAACCCCCAACATCAGTCCCTGTGTCTCCTTCAAGTTTGCTGAAATTACACCAGACCAAATGCACCATTTCCTCATGGACAAGACACTGAACCACCATGTATTCCCCCCTGGTAATGAACAATGATTGTAGCCAGGAAACAGTTAAAAACAAAGGCAATTCCTGGGTAAAGTTTATTTTTATTTTCCTGAAAACTAAGTGGGACACTTAAAGAACTTATGCAAAACTTGAAAACAATTTAAATAAATTCATAGCCAATAGAGACAAATTACTCCCAGGAACACATCCCACATAACTCAGCCTGACCTTGGACATATCTTGGCTAATAACAGTTGTTTTGAAGTATATATGTTCCATTTATAACAGAAGGCTTAATTCATCTTTCTCCAGGCTCAGAGCAGGGAGCTGACACCCTGTAAATCTGCCTCTCCATTGTTTAACAGAGACGTCTCGGGGCAGATGTTATGCAAGAAAAGCTCTGAGGGAAAATTCACAGGCATTTCCCCAGCCCATGAAAAGAAGTTCTTGATTACAAGCAAAATGAGTTCATTAGAAACTAATCCAAATTAATTGCATCTGAACATAAAGTAACGTATGAATTGCAAATGTTTATATTTCCTTTAGCAGGATTAATATGGTTAAATTAGTTTTGAAATTCATGCAGAACCCTTTGCCCAGGTAGGAAACGATTGTAAACTCCTTGTGTAATTAAAGTGATTACACATGTAGAAATTGTCATCTGCTTCATGTTCCCAAGCTGGTTGTCAGCTGCCTGAAAGAGGGACAAACCCTGCCAGGGGTCTGGCACGTCCTTGGGTGCTGTGCTGGCTGTGGGATGGGGCTGCTCCTGCTGCTGCTGCTGCTGCTGCCTACACTGGTCACACCTGGCCCTAAAGCCAACAGATCCCACCAGGAATCCTCCCCTGCAGCCCAGCTCTATGGGAATAACCCAAACCCACCTGGGGGTGCAGGACAGGGAGAAAAAAGAGCTAGAAAATGACCATGTGGGTTAGTTCACGTCCCTTTGCAGAGTAAGGGTGGATGTTGTACCAATGGCATTTCATTAAATTAATGGCTGTTCAAGTAATTGTGATAATCTAAACCAGGTATAAACTGTCAGAGGGGAGGGATAGATGGGATACTGGGAAGGGATTCCTGGCTGGGAGGGTGGGCAGGCCCTGGCACAGGGTGCCCAGAGAAGCTGTGGCTGCCCCAGCCCTGGGAGTGTTCCAGGACAGGCTGGAGGGGGCTGGGAGCAGCCTGGGCTGGTGGGAGGTGTCCCTGCCCATGGCAGGGGGTGGAACTGGGGGGGCTTTGAGGTCCCTCCCAACCCAAAGCAGTCTGTGGGTCTACAATTTCAAATGCATCACACCCAGTGAATTCATTAGCCTGATTTTCTGATTGGTTCAGGACTCTGGGCTGCACCCCAGCAGAATTTCTGCTGCAGTCAACAAAGTCACTGCAAACATCCATGAATTTCCTGCTCAGGGACAGCAGGAACATTTCCATGTGGTTCCCATTGTCCTGCATTTAACCTCTCTGAGATATTTTGGGGGAATACTTTATTTACATTTTCTTTAACAAAGAACATGTTTACCTTCTTCCTAAGGATTACCACATGTCCAAACACTTCCAAACCTAAATATTTCGTGAAAGAGAATCTGCATAATCATTAATGTATACACATTAAGTGGAGGAACGGCAAAAAAAGATGTTCTGAGTATTCACAGGGAGTCTGTAACAGGATAGGGGCACTATCCTAATTTTTAGCAGATTAGCAATCGGGGCAAGTGCAAGCCAAGTTTCCACTGCTTAAATATTTACTCAAAGGACAATAAGAGGTTGGTAAGTGTGCTGTTGTTAATACTCACAGTTTGCACTGCTTTCTTTGCCACAGGCCCGTGCAGAGTCACAGGGCTGAAACCTCCACTGTGATCCCCCAGCACTCTGAGAGGGGCAATTGGTTGGGGCCAGCCCTCACCAGAAGGGCTATTTCAGTTCTAAAACAGGTCTAAGTTTAAATGTCTCCAGGAAAAGTTGTTGTGTCTCTTTCCAGTTGCATCCAAAATTCAGATGTTCGTTCTAAGAGCATGTAGGGACAGCACAAGGGGGAATGGCTTCCCACTGCCAGAGGGGAGGGATAGGTGGGATATTGGGAAGGGATTCCTGGCTGGGAGGGTGGGCAGGCCCTGGCACAGGGTGCCCAGAGAAGCTGTGGCTGCCCCAGCCCTGGGAGTGCCCAAGGCCAGGCTGGATGGGGCTTGGAGCACCCTGTGGGCTGGTGGGAGGTGTCCCTGCCCATGGCAGGGGTGGCACTGGGTGGGCTTGAAGTTCCCTTCCAACCCAGACCATCCTGGAATTCTATGATTCCCTAATTCCAATAACACACAGCCAATTCTTAGTTTCCAAACACCCTTTCTGGCCTGAGCTGCTCAAACTTGGGTTAACTCCACCTTCTTGTACAAACTGCATCTGGTGTTCTCGTCACTGGTGGGTGAATGGGGGGTCGTGTTCTCCTGTAAGGGAAAGAAAATAGTAGGTTTAAATTGTTGTTAGGGAAGCAGGAATGGTGGCAGGGGGTGCCTCACATGGGAGTGATGACATGTTTCCCTGTTCCAGAGTGTGTGGAGCACGTCACCATCTCTCCGGAGCTGCGGGGCAGGGGAGGGGCCGCTCACAGGCAGGGCACTGGCACCTGGGATAGTTGGGGTTCATGGGGACCAGCAACTGTGGGCCCCATAGCCATGAAGTTCTGAGCAAATTTACCATTTCCCAGTGATGTGAGATCACTTCATGCCAACCCAGGGAGCCGAAAGCTGAGTGATGACACAGGACACATTGGCCTGGGCCTTCCAACCACCAGCAGTTGGACGTGACCAACTGGTGACCAGCTTTTCAACTGGGCAGAAGTGACTGCTGGTGCTTCCTGCCTCTTCCGGAAGATACAAAATCCAGAGTGACACTTTTAGAGAGCAGAACAGCAATGGTGGCAGAGAGAAAAGGATGTGCAGGCACCTGCTGGTGGATCCTGCAGCCCCCTGGCTGCACAGAACCCTCCAGAGCTGGGGATGCACTCCCAGGATCCCGCTGTGGCCCCGAGGGATGCTGCACCAGAGGGGCTCTCAGCCTGGCACACGTGCAGTGTCAGCTGCATTTCCTTAATGCATGATTAAAACCGGGATCTTGCTGCTCTAAATCAGCTGGAGAAGATGTTCAGCGAAGATCACACTGTGCTGGTGCTGTTTTACCAACCTCGGGTCTGTGTCTTCTCTGCTTTCAGGGTGGCTTCAGCTGCTGAGAAAGTCAAACTGCCCCTCATTCCTTTGGTGCAATTTTTACCTCCCCATTTTGGAATTCTCTCCCAGAATTTTCCCCTGACTGTTTTTCACCTGTGTAAAAGGAGGCAGCTGATGGCACACTGGTGTTTAAGGAGCAGTTTGTCTGATGTGCAGAGGCCATAAACCCTTTGTCAGGAAGGAAAACCTTCCCAAACATCCTTCACAGCTGCCGTATAAAAGAAATACAAGAGGGAAAACCCTCTCTAGGAGAAGTTTAGGCTCTTGTGAGCACAATACAATGTGGCTGGAGGAGAAGCTGGCTCTGCAGCACAGCCCAGGAGCAGTGTGTGGGCACAGCATCGGAACGTGCTGGTGATGCTACACACGGATGATTCGGCAGATTCCCACAGCTCCTGCAGGCAGGAGCGCCTGGCACTCCCAGCCTCTCCCACTGAAATCAAAAATCAGCCTCATGCTGGGGAGGAATTAGGTTTGTGCTGCTCTTTTCTGTCAAAAGAAGTCACAGTGTTCCCACACTGCCGAGAAAGACGATGGGAATTGATGGCTCTGCTGGGTCTGCCATTAGCAACTGAGCTTTTGGCCAGTTCCTAAAATTAGTAACAACTGGCCAAAAAGCACAAGTGCATCCTAAAACCTGCAGCCTGCCACTGGACTAGGGAGATTCGTGGTGTAGAAAATTCTGAGAATTCCCTTCATTCACACCCCTTAATTGCCCAAAGAACACCTGGAGAGAAGGCTGGGTGCTGGTGTAAAATGTGAGTAGTGACAGCTCACATTTCTGAGAACGCTTAGGAGATCCCCCAGCAAAGCCAGGGCAGTTGCTGCCCAGACATAGGGAAAGTTAAAAACGAGGACAGTTTTTCCAGTTCCTTTCAGAATTTTGCTGCCCACCTCAAAAACACAAAGGTGATGCAGATCTGCTGCTTTATTCCTTGAATTTGTCATAAATGACATTTAAGGGGCACTTTTACCCGCTGGTACTTCACAGAAAGGCTGAGATACAGCGAGAAACTGAAGATTCAAGGGCAAATGAAATGGAACAGCCACAGAATTGGACAAGTATCAATATTTACTGGGCAGGAAGCAGCACAGTGTGTAGTGTTACGCAAAAGCCATTATTTATTCCGTGGGTATCCAGCCACAGCTCACTCCAAGGACTGGAAGCCACGGAGGCTCAAGTGCTTTTCCAGTGCTGCTCCTCGGGAAGGCAAGTTGAAAAGCTTTACCTGCAGTAAAGCTGAGCTGTGAGTGAGCAGCAGGCACGCAGCAGCTTTGCACGCAGTACTCAGCAGCTTTTTGGGCAGGTTTGTGCTGCAGACACGCCACGGGCTCTGCGAGGACAGAAACAGGTGTTTACTCCTTCCTACAGCATTTATTTGGTCTCTTCTCCCAATGCCCTTCCCAGGCCAGCACATCACCATGTAAATCCCACACAGGAATTTTATCTGCAGGAAGCACAGACTGTGTGAGCACTGCCCGGCTCATGAAACAGCCACAATTACATTTCAGGAAACCTGCGGGGTTACATATAGGTTCAGACACTCTAAGAAATAAAATAGAAACAGAAGAGTCCTGGCCAACTTCTGTCAGCCTATAGACTTATTAGGTATTCCAATCCAAGGGAAGCAGGAATGTAAGTATCCCTGTCCAAAAATATCCCGTTAAGACTATTTTATTTTAATCACAGCTGCGCTAAAAAATACACAGTTCTCTTACACCATCCAACCATCTTTCCTGGTAGGATGAAAGCACATTTTTCATGTCTTTTTATTACGATCATCTTGAAGACAGACGTGCCGACAGCTGAGTCAAGGTTTGAGGTTCCCGTTGTGCAGATCCACCACGCTCAGTTATAGCAAGAACCTGCACAAGGTTGTTGGACAACTCTGCTTAGGCTAGTTGGGTTTGAAACGGAGCAGGTACGACGTGGTAAGTTCATTTGGAGGTGGGTGAGGATCCCGGAGGCTGAGCCTGGCTCTGCACCGTGTGCTGCCCGTGCACATATTAATGAACTGCTTTATTCGGGGATCAATCGACAACACCGTTACTTTTATTGACTTTATAATTAGCAGGATCTTACTTTTGCTTGAATAAAGCTGTTTTCCCTAACATAAAATCTATCATTTTCAGCCCGTTATTTGCACAGAAACGTCCGAGCTGGTTTGGCTCTAGCTGTTTGCGGGCTTGGCCGGGAGGGCTCCGGACAATGTGTCTGGCGCTGTCCCTGTCCCTGCGCTGTCCCTGTCCCTGCCCGTCCCGCAGCCGGTCCGGGAGACCCTTCCCGCTGCTCACCGGAGGTCGCCGCTTCTCCGGCGAGGAGCCCACCGTGGGCTCGAGGGCTGCGCCTCCCCCGCCCGAGTCCCCCGTCCACCCGAGTCCACCCCCGTCCATCCCAGTCTATCCCAGTCCCCCCCCGTCCATCCCAGTCCATCCCGGCCGCGCTGCCCGCCCGGAGCCCGCTGCTCCAGCCGGGATTCCCGCAGCTTCCCCGAGCTCGGTGAGGAGCCCATGGTGGGGGGAAAGAGCCCACCCCGATGCCCCCCGCGACCAACCCCGGTGAAGTGCAGGCTCTGCCCGGGTGCGGGAGGTTCCGATCCACCCTCCCATCCCCCGAACCCTCCCGGGAAAACATTCCGAGCCGTTCCACTTTCCTCGATTTTATTACCTGAGGGAACCTGACAGAACTTGTAAAGACACAATTGCTATAGAGCATCCACCGGCCGGTTTGGCTGCAACAGAAAAGCCACCGCGACCGCCGCGCCCCGGGTCGTGCAGCCGAAACTCAGGAAAAAACTCAGATAAAGTGGTGCAAAAGGAAACAAAACAAGATGCGCTTCCTCGTCGTGCTGAGCGCTATCGGCGTGTCGCGATATCTACGGAGCAGAAAGAAACGTGCGAGCTCTACAGGAGGTGTAAACACAGAAAAGAAAGAACATCACCGATGGTTGGACATCGACAGTACCAGGAGTGAGGTGAAACCGTCCCCCAAACCGTCCCCCCTTCAGTCAAAAGTGTCTTAAATTCATTACTTGGCACTTATTGAAATTCGTGACGTCGAAAATGGATTAAAAAAGGTGAAGCAAACCTGAGTGAAACAAAATATATTGTACTGACAACAAATGCAATGAGATAACAGCATCTTGCGTTCTTTTTTTTTTTTCTTTTCTTTTTTAAATAACTTAAAATACACTAGAAAAAATATGGTCAATATAAATAATTTTGTTTTCATGGAGAACAAATAGATACAAAGCCCGTCCATACCAAAGTTCGCGTAGAAGAGCTTTCCCTCTGTCTTGGCAATAAGCTTGAGGGTCTGATGGCAAAATCTGGGATAACAATCACCGACTGCAGGGTACCCCAGGTTAAATAGCTATACGTCTCTCAAATAATAATAATAATAATAACCAAAAAAATCACAAGATTACGTGAATAGATACACCTTTATGAGATAAAATGTAAATGTCTGACAGTCAACTATCAATTCACAAGTTATAGCCAAAATAAACTTTGTTCGTGTGTATCAACATATTTTACATGTACCCAGTACCTCTTATTGGAATTTGCCGTGGTGTCAAGTGGTGGTTGGGAATTAAATACACTTTTTTTTTCTTTTTCTTTCTTTTTTTTTTTTTCTTT